>JAEANM010000748.1:0-32628 GCA_017656035.1 Myanophis thanlyinensis
AAAGGAAAGGAAAGGAAAGGAAAGGAAAGGAAAGGAAAGGAAAGGAAAGGATGTTTTGGAGGTGTTAGGTTGGAAAGTTCAGGTCTAGTTTGTGGAACAATCCATGAATTATTAGTGTCAGAAATCAGTTAGACAAATTAATTAAAAATGAAGAGTCGGTGTAGTTGAGCTGGAAAATGTATAGTCAGACTACAGATAGTCCTGAACTTAAAAAAATAATTATTTAATGATTATTTGAAGTTACAGGCACACTGAAAAAAGTGACTTACAGCCAATCCTCACACTTATCATTGCAGCACCCCTACACACTCAAAATTTGGGTGCTTGGCAACCAGCATATATTTACAAAAGTTGCAGTATCCTGGGATCATTGATCATCATTTGCAACCTTCCTAGGTGGCTCCTGCTAAGCAAGGTCATTTGGGGATGCTGAATTCACTTTGTGATGTAAAAAAGGTCATAAAATTGCAACTCCTTTAACAACCATCTTGCTTAGCAATAGAAAGTCTGGTCCCAATTGGGGTTGTAAATCGAGGACTACCTATATAGGATTGAGGAAGAAATATATTTAGTACACTCAGAAGAAAAGAACCTGATAATTTATGGAAAAAGATCAGGAATGGGATAAGAAGACCCAAATGGAGAAAAGCCCCAACATTAAAAGAAAATAGAATTTGCAGGTTGGGCATAAATGGAAAGTTAGAATAATCAGATAAAAGGCCATCTGGATAGAAAGTTGAGTGAAGAAGGAATATGGATGGAGAAATTTTAAGACATGTACAAGGCAATGGGCAGAATGTGATTATTGCAAGACATGAATGTTTGATAAAAGAAGCAAAAATAGATGTTTGTGAAATGGTACATCTGCCTCCTTTGTTAGACAAAAGGGAAATTTAGGTAGGCCAAGGCAGTAGTTGAATGAAAGGGAAATATGTTCTATAAGAAGCTTGTGTAGTAAAACATCAAAAGACAGGATAAATAATAAATGGATGAATGAATGTAAGAATGAGAGGAAAAAGATGATCAAGAAACTCAACATTTTATAGACTTTTCTTCTTTTTTTACAGCCAAAAGCCCAAAACGGAAAATACTACAAAAGTTGTTTATGAAAATGTCAGAACCTATCAATCCCACCCAGTCACCAACTAATCTCAATTATCAATAACTTTTCCTCCATCTCTCACACCGTCCAATACAACTGATGACGCTTCCAGGATTGGAAGTAGAACTTCTTTTCCTTACAAAAACCCAGTCCGGTTGCCTTTTCAAAAATAAAAACCACTTTTGATATTACAAAAGATGATAAAAACAAAACATCAAATAACATCAAAACATTCAGAAGCAATTTGAGTAATAACTATGGGAGACCTTGCATTGGTACATTTTAATTCCTGCTGCACAGTATTTTGCTAGAGGCTAAATTGTAGAAATTTGAAATCCAGAATCAAGTAAAATCACATAAAAGTAGTCTGTTCTTCCAGTGCACTAATGAAGATAGGGTAGGTGTTATGAATGTTCTTATAGATACTATAGTAATGGAATACTTTCACCACCCCCAGTTTCACATGGGCACATACAAAATGTATAGGGTAGGCTGGGTGTAGTCGACCACACCAAAGAAGGCATAGTTGCAAGTGAAACATCAGAAAAATCTGTCCAGGACCAAAAGTCTATGGAGATTCTGAGTCATCCAGGTCATGGTTGTCCCAACGGTGCTTTTTCAGAAGGCAACTGGGTTTTATTTTTTTTCTTGTTTTGTTCTTAAGACATTTTGCTTCTCATCCAAGAAGCTTCTTCAGTGCTGACTGAATGGTGGGGAATGGAAGGATTTATATTCCTTGCAGACAGCTGGTCATTTGCATTCTTTTAGAGAGTCGTTGAAGCCACTTGGAGGTGAATAGAATAGAATAGAATAGAATAGAATAGAATAGGTCACCTGAGTAGTGCAAATGGGTGTGGTGCCTCCTTGGCTGCAGGATGTTTTCTGCCCTGTGTTCGTTCACTATTGAAGACAGACACATGATATTGGGGATGAGTCTGTGTTGTCTGCATCTCAAATTGAAGTGCAAATGGTTCCTGTAGTCTGCAGTTTTTCTGGAAACCCATTCATACTCCTGTACCATTTGAAGGGTGTTCATTCCAAAGTGTATAGTTAAAAGTCTTTGGAGATTCTCAGTTATCCAGGTCATGGTTGTTTAGGACCAAGGTCACTAAACCCTAAAGCTGAAACAGATATCAGCTATGAAAGCCTACACCAGTAACTTGTATGGACCTTGAGGCCTGCTGTATTGGAGGCATGGCAATCAGAGCAGTTCACTGGTTTGATCATAGACGTAATAAATTAAACAGGGCAGGAGCTAGAATACACCATTACCATATCTCTCTGCATAGGGATGTCAAATCAAAACATGGCCCTTGGCTCTTACTTCTCAAGGGCCAGATGGCGTAAAGACAATGCTGATCTAAAAGTAATAAAAGTGTTGTTTATGATGTTATATTACAGAATATTTCCATCTATAAAATAAAGGCAAATTTGAAGTACAGGAATGCCACCTATAAAGGGGATTTTAAATTGTACACATACTTTCTGAATCTTGTACAGTAACAACTGACATTTTCTAAAGCTGTTAATCTCCAAATGACTTCTCGCTCCATTCAGGCCTGAAATTTTATTTAGATACTTTGCCTATTGTTTATTTGTAACACTCAACAGACTGATAAGTCTGTACTTAACTGGATCTTCCTCATCGTTTTTCTTGTAAAAAGGGGCCATTGCTAAAACCTTATTCTTAGTTATTTGCCTTTTTGATCAATGAATGTAAATAGATGCCAGCAAGGGTATCTGCCTGTTGTAATTCAGTTTGATTACTTCACAAAACATAAGATCATTACACAAGGCCGCTCCAGACTTAAAATACTCTCATCAATTTGATTATATCTGCTAAAGTAACTGGAGACCACTTATCTAGAGTGCAGAAATCAAAGTATGCATCATCAAAATTATAATTGAGGTCAATATGCAAAGCATTGTTTGTTCCTGAGAATTGATTTACATTGTGATTTAAGGCCAAATAGGATTTGATAATAGGCTTTAGATGAGTGAAATGTATAAACAACATAAGCTGGCCTAAATTTACGCCTTAAGCTGCTGCCATGTGCACTGTTGATCTTTACTATTTGGACAAAGGGAATACTTCCTCTTCACTGTGAGAAAGATTGGCTTGAATTTTCTGATCAGCTGATTGTACAGTCCTGAGAACATTTCTGAAAGATGTTGAGACTTTCATTATTCAGTTAAAACATCAACCTTTTATTTCACCCAGATTGCAGCGCAGTGTTAACAACCTCCAAATTCTGGATATACTTTGCTTCTGTTGTCACTCACTCATTTTGCAATAGTGTGTTTAATACGAGGAATAATAGTCACTCTCTAGATGTGATTCCACTTCCAACTTTAGAAGATAAGGTAAAAGATTTTAGGAGAAGGCCTGTAATCTGTTAGCCTTCTTCCCACTCATCAAAAAATATTTTCCACTGGGCAATCTCCAAATAGTGCACCATTCAAAAGGCAAAGAGCTGTAGTCAACTGTATCAAATACATTCTCACCGGGTGGCACCTTGGTCCTTTGCTGACCCTTCCTTAAAGTGATTCCTCTAGAGATGCATGCAGAGAGGCATATATTTTAAAAATGACTTCAATATTTTAAAAAGTCTTGATTTTGACTACCACTCTACAGTTTTCCATGATAAAGTAGTAAGGGTATGATCTTTATGTGTATATTATTCAGAAGAAAGTTAAGATTCAAAACACAAAACTAAATAAAAATCCAAGAAGACATAAAAGAAAAAACACACAAAACAAAGCAATCAAAACATTTAAAAGGTGCATCAAAAACAACTCGTTATATACATATTGTCCCCTCTAGTTGACTAGCGATTAATATATTACTACAACATTTGTTCCCACACCTTGTGAAACAGGCCCTCCCAAAATTTTTAAACTTCTACATTTCTTTAAAATGTGTTGACCTATCTTCTATGTTATATTAGTGACAGTAATTAACAGGAAGTAAAACAATAATAGTAAAACAGAAGAAAAATAAAGTTTCAAAACTCTCTGTTAACAAACTGTTATTGTAATTTGCTCATAGAAAATTTCCCCAAATGCTTGTCAGACCAAAACATTTTTTTAAAATTCTAAAAACATTTGATTTATTGTGACAGTTTTGCAAGCTTCTATTGCCAAAACATCAGACCTTTAAATCCGGGCTCTGACATATCTACTGGTATAGACATAGTCAAATATCTGCCAATGGACAAATCATGAACGCTCAGAACTTTCTGATTCTTTAAGATCTCAACTTGGGGATTGGTGATATGAATAATACTGGTAAGATCATCTCTTATAGAAGTTTCAGTGTCGAGTTGATCAGCGTTTATTTTTTCTTGCACAAGGTTTTTAATTGCTACTAGTTGTGTCAAAGATATTCTTCTTAAGTCAAGTTCCTATTCAAACCGTAGCTTGACTTTTAGTTCTGCTGTAGCACAAAGCGCTAGCAATGGGTTAACAAAGTGCTAACCCTCATCTACACTTTTAATTATGTCCACCTGCTCATCTCTTGGCAAAACTCCAAATGTCTCAATTAACCTTGCTTCTTATTCTTGTAAAGGCATCTTGTATGTCTTTATTCTCCAGTGTTTATTTAAGCAGTTTCCTCTCAAGGACTTTAGAAGCTCAAGCCTCTAGTGGGAGACTGTCACTGGCATATCTTGGTTTAAAGAGGCAATGCCATCCTAGAGAAATAAATCCAGCAAAATACCTACTCTTTCTTTCATCATGAAACACTTGGCCTGGGGAAACTATGAAGGATGGGTTTTATCATAAATAGTACAGTAGGAATGAAAGATTACATACTTTGTAATGATGTACTGGCCCATTTTGCTTGGCAGTCATTCAGTTTCGAAAAAAAATCAACAAAATACAGTTCACAGCAAAAAAGCTGACTCAAAGAAAGGGTGATGGACTTTTTTGATCTCCCAAAATGCCTATTGTCTATAACCTATCTAGTTATATACTATTAAAACTTTTGTTCCTATAAGCTTTAACTGGGTAAAATGCTACATCATAGCGCAACAATTTTTGAGCCAAGGCTCTTCAAGTGGGCTAATTTACAGAATGTGTCCAAAATCCAGAACCCATGACTCCCATGGAATTGAAGTTTGGCAAATTTTATAAAATATAACATTAAAAAATTACAAAATAGTTTATTTCACAATACAAAGTGTTTTTATTAGTTTATTTAGAAAATTTATATAACCGCCCACCTCACTGTGACTCCAGGTGGCTTATAAATGCCATAAAACATTTCCTGTGCTGATGTTTGACTGAACAATACAGTTCAACATGGTTTTAGTTCCAAGGCAGATACATCTCTGAATATTTCCCTGAATTTTTCCAGTGAAGGCAATACATTCGAAGTTCTGCTGTGGTTGAAGGCATTAAGGAATCTGGTAATGAAATATCTCTGAATCAGTGACTGAACAGATCATGGACTGCCTACTAAAACTGTCCTGTTTGTCTATGTGTAACTTTTAATTTGGCAAAATGGCATAACATAGGCCTACAATTTATGAACTAATGTACCTCAAATCGGCTAACTTACAGAAAGTGTGCAAACCCAGAACCCATGAGCCTTATGAAATTGAAATTTGGCAAATTTTATAAAACATTTTATGATATAATACAAAATGTCACAAAACATTTCCTGTGATCAACTCCTGATGTTTGACTGCGATACATTTTGAATGCAAGCTATTTTCAAGGCAGGTATATTGTTTCTGAATAGCTCTCTGAGTTTTTAACTTTTACTTTTCCTGTGAAGGCTGTCAATTAGAAGCTCTGCCATAATTGAATGCATCGAGAATGTGGTAAGAAAATACTGTATCTCTGTAACAATGACCCGACAGGTCATAGTTTTCTGGTATGCTATTAAATGTAACTTGAGGGCAATCAGACTAGTCTGTAGGAATCCAGTCTTCCTGTTCACGGCCTTTTGGCTGTTGCCATCTCTTCCTTCAGGGATCTTATTTCTGATAACTGTTCAGGAATAGAAATAACTTTGCAGCCAATAGACTTGTGAGGATATCATGTTACTTGTCTTTAAAATCTACGTTCTCATGTTCTTTTAAAGAAAGTGCAGCTACAGAACTAATTCGATAAGTCTGCATAGGGAAAATGTTAAAGCAGCAGACCCTTTCTGGGAGCCACACTCTTTGTAGCATATAGGAAAACTATAGAAATGGTTAGCTCTCTGTTTTTTCTTACAAATCTTATTCCAAAGGTTCAGTTTGAGATACGTATAGGAGTTTTACTACTTACAGTTGGTACCTCCTTGCATTATAAATATTCCTGGGTTTTTTTTTGTTTTTTGTTTTGGTTTAGTTCTATTAAAGAATGTTTATACACTGCATTTTCTTTTCCTTTCCTTTCCTTTCTGTTATGTTATGAAAACTATTGTCTCCTGTTAGGCCAGCTGTGGCCAAATGTAAACAGACCAAAAAGTTTAGTCTGTGACTGACAGGTAAAAGGACATTAGAAAGTCAAAAATAATAAAACAATAAGTGTTTTTTAAAAAATTGTTAAAAAACGGAAGTGTAAAATGTAAGAGAAAAAAATTAGTTTAAGTTAATTCTATTTTTTGACAATAATTTCATTTAATATTACAATTAAAAAACAAAAGCTAATACCAACTTAAAAAGCAAGAAAAATAGAACATGCAGAAAAGAAAAAATATTGTAAAGAAAAAAAAGAATATATAAAGAAATAACTTCCTCTTTCATCGCAAGTATAAAAAAAATTAGTAACAGATAACTGTTTCTTAAAATATAACAAAGGATCTTTTCACACTTACCTCACATTTATAATCAAAACTTTAAAGCCTCATCATTCAGCCCTGTTCAACTAAAGTTTGTTAGAGGTTACCAGAGAGCAATATATCTTTTTTAACCTTGATCAAATAAACCAACCTTAACCCTCTTGGTCTTTAATACTTTCAAATAATGTCCTATGACTTTATTTCTTTCCCTTTTTTTATCCCTTCTCACAAAATCCTTCAAATATGAGTAAGTCCATATAGAAAAATTATCCAAGTTAGTTTTTGTATATTTTAATTATTATATTCCATATCACATATATTCGGTCATTTTAAAATCTATATTCAAATTAATTTCTTTCAGACATTGAGGGTCTTTCTGTTTTGTTTAGAAAAATCTCCATTCTGGTGTCATCTTCAGTTCCAGCATTCGTTGGACTTTATGAAATTCTCAGAGAGATTAGTTTAAAGAATAAAATGCAGCGCATGAATCAGTGTATGGATCTGGTGAAAGCAAGAATGATCTCCAAGGAGAGAATGATATAGCAAATGATCTGATATAAACTAGACTTGGTTAGATTTCCTTTTGTTTTATCTTCTTTATTTTTTTAATTTTTTTTGCTTTTTCTGCATTTTTTATAACATTACTTACTCTGAAAAGGAATATTGTGATGCGTTCATATATGATGAAATATTGAGATGGGCTTTTATGTATATAAGTAGCTTTCAGAATAAGCTTCATAATCAGGAAAGGATAAAAGGCTTGGATAGCAGGGACATAAAGCAATATCAAGCAAAAAGAACAAGGAAAGATATATAATCAAGAAATATAACAATAATAAAAAGGAAGATAAGAGATGTTTTCAAGAACATCCCGGAAATCGCAGAAAATATACAGATATGGTAAGAATATTAGTGGCCACAGAATGAATCTGATAGAGGCAAAAAAGATTAATAGAAGATAGTAGACTATTGAAACCCTTTACAGACAGGATTATAGAATGGAAAATATTTATAGAAAAATTACATATTCAAAGAGTGGTTACAGTAGAAAATGAAGAACCAACAATATATCATTTATCAAATAGAAAGGGACCAGGCACAAATAAATTACCCACTGAACTCTTGATCAGCCACTCAGTCATGGTCCAAGTAAAGACCAATTGTTCATCTGGAATAATAACATGAAAAAGCATATACTTTTGGCATCTGGTGTGAATGCATAGTGGACTAGAAAGAAATTATTACACTAGAAGGCTATAAAAGAGGAAGACAATGGAGGGGGCGGGCTGAAATTAGAAAAAAAATCTAGAATGTTCTTAGAAAGCTGTAATTTTATAGTAAAAGTGGCAAGTATTTGTTCATCCAGTTGCCAGGAGTTAAATTCAACTCAGTGCTATCATGCTTCATAGCATAAACAGAGAGGTACTACTCAACATATATCCAGAACATAGAAGGGGGTTCACATACAGTAAAAGAAAATATATTTCAGAAGGTAGTGTTACTAATCAATAATAAAAGCATCATGTATACTTGAAGAAAGGCAGAAGAGATGTATGGTACCTTTTAAAGAAGTTTAAAGACGGAGAACAAATAATCCCATGGCCACATTTACAGAAACAAAAGGAAAGAAAACCTGGCCCATTTCATAAGCATGTAGGCTGCTTAGAGACTTTAATTTCCTCTGAGGTTATATCCTTTCTCAGAAAATAATGGTTGCATGATGAGTTGTGTATTTCTAAGAAATCTTGTGCCTTCACTATTTGGTAATGGAAATATCTATTAATGTTTATCACATTTTTTGCCACACTTGACCAATGCAGTGTATTTTCTGATAGTTATAAGATTTAGAATTGAAACAAAGAGCAGTAACAACTGGTTTTCCTATGCTTTGTTCACAGAGATATTCAACCTCTCCTTACTCCAATCAACAATCCCTAATGTTTCAAAGAGTCCACCATTGTCCCTATCCCCAAGAAACCACACCTTACCACCCTCAATGACTATTGCCCCATAGCCCTAACCTCCACAGTGATGAAGTTCTTCGAGCGACTAGTCCAAGACCTCATCACTTCCTCACTACTGGATACACTGGACCCCCTACAGTTCATCTATTGCCATAACCACTTAACCAACGACGCCATCTCACACTTCCTCCATACCTCACTCACTCACCTGGACACTACATCAAAATGCTGTTCGTGGACTACAGTTCAGCATTCAACACCATAATCCCCTCCATGCTCACCAGCAAGCTGAAACACCTGAGCCTCAGCCTACCCCTGTGTTGGTGGATCTCCAACTTTCTAACTGGGAGACCACAGGCCATAAGGATGGGTGGGCATGTCTCAACCTCACTCACCCTCAACACCAGAGCCCCCCAGGATTGCGTTCTGAGCCCCCTGCTATACTCCCTATACACATATGACTGCATGGCCACTACAGACTCCACCACCACCATCAAATTTGCTGACAACACCATTGTGGTGGGCCTGATCTCCAACAACAATGAGATGGCCTACCTAGATGAGATTAGGAATTTGGAGAACTGGTGTCAGAAAAACAACCTCCTCCTCAACTTCAACAAGACAAAGGAGCTAATAGTGGACTATAGTACAAAGCAGAAAAGAACATACCAGAGCCCTATCATCAATAACATTTTTTGGAGAATGGAGTGCTTCAGATACCTAGGCGTCCACATCTCACAGAACCTGACACAGACCCGACACATCAACATCGTGGTGAGAAAGGCCTGGCAGCATCTATACCATCTTAGATGACTAAGAGACTTCAGACTGCCCCCCAAAGTGCTTAAGAACTTCTACACCTGCACAGTAGAAAGGATCCTGACAGGCAACATCATTACCTGGTTCAGAAACAGCATCATGCAGGACAGGCAAGCTCTATAAAGGGTGGTGCATATAGCAGAGCGCATCAGCCGCACCAAGCTCCCTGAACTGCACTGCATAACAACCCAGGACTAAATTCAAATTTTAAACAGTTAACAGTATTATCATAATCTACCTCTCTCTATCACCCCCTAATTTATTCTTCTACCCTATCTATACTAATACCTCTTGCTACGGTCACGAGCAGTTCATACACATTTTACTGCACTTTGTACCATGTATGACTGTGTATGTGATGAATAAAATTTGATTTGATTTGTCTTATAGTATTTACTGTGTTCACAGGCTATTTTCCCCATATTCATAGAATCATGGGGCTGGAAGAGACCTTGGAGATCTTTTAGTTCAGCCCCTGGCCAAGATAGGAGTCTATTCCATCCCAGATAAATTGTTTCTTGAAAATCTCCTGTGAAGGGCAACCACAACTCCTGGAGGCTAGCTGTTCTACTAATTACCGTATTTTTTGGAGTATAAAACACACCGGCATATAAGATGCACCTAGATTATGGAAGAGGAAAACAAGAAAAAAAGTTTTTTGCCTCTGCACATCTCATTTTCCTTCTCCCAAGAGGCATTTTGCAGGCCTCCAGAACCCTCCATGTGGCTCATTTTTGCCAAAAAAACCGGCCTGTTTTTCGGCAAAAACAATGCCTTTGGGGGCTGGGGAGAGGGAATACAAGATGCAAGGGGGGTTGGGAGGCCAAAAACAGTCCAATTTTGGTGAAAATGGGACGTGCAGGGGTGGGGGACTCGGGCCAAAACCGGCTGTATTTGGCGTATAAGATGCACAATTTTCACCCACTTTTGGGGTGGGTGGGGAAGTGGTCTTATATGTTAATTGCTCAGTCAGGAAATGCTTCCTTAGTTCCAAATTGGATCTCTCTTTATTGAGCTTCCACCTGTCCTTCAGATACTTTGGAGAATATGTCAAACTCCCCATCTCTATGATTTCTCTTCAGGTACTGGAAGACAACTATCATGTCACCCCTGATTCATTATGCTAGACATACAGTTCCTAGTTGCTTTTAACCATTCATTGTATGGTTTACTTTCCAGACTTACCATCTTTGTTGTTCTTCTCTGCACTCTTTCTAGCATTGTTTGTTGTATCGTGTATTATTCCTGAAAGGAATTAAGAGAAAGCCTCTTCCTTGAGGCCTTGCAAAAGTTTGGTGGGTTTGTTCACATACTTTTCTCTTGCAATTGTGAGATTTATAATACCTTCCTCTTTATCAAATTCTTGTTCTCCTGTCATTCAAAATGTCAGATGCAGTGAAATGTAATTTACTTAGGACTGAATTGGTACACATCAAGGTTCAATCTGACACTCAAAGAAAAAGCAAGCACAGGGGAGGTTTGTTTAAAATTATAGTTTTCTTTAATTGACCAAAACCAGCAATCGGATTAGCCAGAAATCCAAAAAGGATCAATAATTCCACTTGGAAACAAGACTGATTCAGCAAAGAATTCTATGGGCAACAGCTTTGGAGAGCCACCTAATGTAACTAAGTTGTCTGTTTGCAACATCTTATAGCTGCATATTTTCCCAGGATCCTGCATCTGCCCTCCAATCTCAAGACAAGCAGCTACTGTTTTAAGGTGCTATGCACAGTGCCATCTATTTATTTATTATTTATTATTTAAATTTATATACCGCCCCCTCTCCCTAAGGACTCGGGGCGGTTCACAGCAAATAAAAATAAAAATACATAAACAAAATTTAAAAACCAATATAAAACCATTAAATTTGCTGATATTTAAAAATACAATTAAAAGTTAATTAAAATTAATTATAAAATTTAACCAAAAAATTAAAATACCCCGAGGTGTCAGGCCAGGCCGGCAAGCTGGAAAAGGTGAGTTTTTAATGCACGTCGGAAAGCTCGACGTGTATTATGCTCCAAAGCACTTTTTTAGAGATTGAAGCCGATCAGATAGAAGTCAGATATTATGTCTGTCTAGTACACCAGTGATGAAAGAGTAATAGCTGTTCTCAAAGTTATCTGGCACTAGCTCTCTTAGAAATACAGGAAATGTGAAACATGTCATCTGACAGTGAATTATGGCACTGTTGTAAACATTGGGTAATTGTGGAGTCTGAATAATCTTAAGAGTGGGTAGGTTTTTTGTTTTTGCTTTTTTTAAAAAAAAGTATTTTGCTTTGATTTAGTCTCATATGCTAAAGTATCCTCAAATCATGCTTGACTTCTGGTGGCTACAGAGAAATGTCCATTATGTTTTTTCCCATCATTTCAGAAATGTTTGCCACTGCCTTCTTCTGACAGGCTTTTTTTTTTCCATTTCCAAATTACCCTCTAGCCCTGGTGATTCAAGTACAAATAAGATCCAACCATGTTTATTTTTTAAAAAGCAGCCAAGGTTGGCTAAGTGCTGCCACCTAGTGACTACTGCTAACTTAAAGGTAAAGGTTTCCCTCCAACATACGTGCTAGTCATTCCCAACTCTAGGGGGCGGTGCACTTAGCTGTTCCTAAGCCAAAGAGGGCTCTGTCTGACGATTCCGTGGTCATGTGACTGGCATGACTAAATGCCAAAGGTGCACAGAGCACTGTTATTTTTCCATCAAGGTGGTCTCTATTTTTTGACTTGGATTTTTACATAGTTTCGAACAGCTGGGTTGGCAGAAGCTCGGGCTAGTAATGGGAACTCACTCCGTTAGTGGTTATATTACTGTTGTTCTAAATTTAGTTACATTGAATATTAAAACAAGTAACATATGGACAAAAATGATGCCTTCAAATTAAATTCATTTCCCATTCTTTGAATGGGAGAACAGAAAAGTCTGTCATCCTAGAACTGAAAGTAAAATATCACAAAGGAAGATTGATTAAAAGAGCGAGGTCCATTTAAGAAAAAAATGGGTAAAGCACCATTTTATTAATATCTGCAAAATGTTAGAATTTCACAAACAGTCTGAAGTGCTTTTAACATCAATTTAATATGCTTGCAAATCAAAGAGAGGCACCTATGTAATTAATAGAAATTTACTTCATTGCAGATTAATCCTTATAATTCTAGAATAAGGATATAATACAAAACCACCAATATTTTTTGGTTTAACAGCCACAAATTTCCCTCCTCCACCTCTGGTCTCCTGGCTTGTGCAGCAGACTTAGTTTGGAGAATGTAAGGAACAAAACAATTCAGCTGCAATTATTTATCATCTCGCCGTTTTACAAGTACCGTTAGGAGAAAACTTCATCTTCCCCTTGAGCCCTCTGACAAACACGGAGTCCATCAAAGGATATCTCTTTCCTATAGTGAGTGTTAGAAATGAGAAGTAACATAAACAAGCACCTGCTGTTTGTTAGCATCTCAAAAACTGTAGCACAAATGAAAGCTAAGATAGAGGGCTGCATCTCACCTTCTTCCTAGAAAGCCAGGGACACTGACAGGTGTGGAGAATTGTCATAGGAATATCCCTTTTCAAAGAAAATGTTTGGACAATGAAATGATTTGAATAAAAATAATTGGTATGTAATGCAGGTTTCACAGGACAAGGTTATTATGAGATAGTGTGTGAAAATATACCCCAGTTTGACACCTTTAATGTTTGGCACAGTTACTTTTCTTGGTACATATGTCGCCTTACTGAAATATCTAAACCTTCTAAAAAAATATCCACAAGAATTACTTGAGTGACTTCATTTTTTCTTATCCCATCCACCCTAATCTACAGGGTATTAAGAAATAATATATATGATATGTAAAAACAAGTGTAAATATATATGTGTCAAATTTGCAATTTTCCTCTTTGAACTTAGAAGCACTCATGGCATGTCCCCATGTTTTAAACTTTTTACATGCGGACAGTACATGGAAGTGTTATATCACCCTGTTCACAAAGTAGATCAATAGTGCATATGGTGATACCTTAGCTCAGGGAAACTGCAACTGTAACAATTTATTTTCTGGTAGTAGTTTCTCAAGATTTCTCATGGAAATTCATCAAATAGCTAAATAAAAGTAATATAAATAAAAAGGTGAAGTAGGGCCAACTGGTTTAATATGCTCTTAAAAACAAAATCACAAGAAGGGAAGGGGTAGCAATAATTCTACCCCTGTCTTCTCTGATGATGCTACCATGTCAAACCCAGTCCTCTTGAAGCTCTCTACTGCTGGAAAAGAATGTAAAAAGTGTGTCCTTTAGCTATAACCTGACAGCTATATCATCTTTTAGTAAAAAAAATCATAGTACACCTGGGAATCATCTCTTTCTGAGCTGTGTAAAATTTCAGCTAAAATCTTTGCGCAAAATTGTGGATGCTGACATAAACAATAATATTTTGGTTGATTATCGCTATATATTAATCTTTGATATTTAATTTAAAACGTAAACAGTTGAAAAAATCTGTGGTAAAAATAAATTATGGCCTATATGTGAACAAGGAAATGGAACATTTAAATTGTAAAATGTAGCAACTGCACTCATACCTGCTATGCTATGTGGATTCCACAAGGTAGCCAGCGGAAATTTCCTGTGGTTGAAAAAATGTGTGCCCACTTCATATATGACTAACTACACTGTTCTGACCTACACGATCTGAACGTAGGAATGGAAGCAAGCTTGTAATAATCCCTTAAGCCTTAAATTGTAAATATTTCCTAAAGACTAAAAAGCAATGCTTCCTTATACAGATGGACAGTGTATAAAATAAGAGCATTAACCTGATAAGAACATCAAATACAATAGAAATGAACAATGAAAATCTAACAAAAATATATGAAAAAACTTACTTTTTCATAACTTTCTGATTGCTTCTTGTAATAACCTGATTTTTTTTCCTCCTTTGCTTTATGCATGGTTTAATCTATTTCTCTTGAATGGATTCAGCATAATCCAGTCTAAATTAAGCACATTTATGTCCTTATGAATTCATCTGAGAGTTAAGCAGATGGATGCTCTAATTGCTTTATATGAAAAAAGGGATTTAGAATTGCTTGTTGTGACTGTGCTTTTGTAAGCACTGAACCCACATTACCACAAGAAATATTTATTTATCCAAACTTCACTCATATTCTAAGGTTTGTTGCAGCTCATTAGGTAAAGTATACTAAAATGTAATAGAATGATTAACAAAATTCTTTGTAGAAAAAGACTCAGTGCGTTGAAATAAAAAGTTCTTATCACCCACATTCGTGTTTCAGTTATGTATCCTTTGTGCGATGATTTCAGTTCAACTAATTATTTCATTTTATTTCTCCCGTCTTTATTGGTTGTTACAGCCAGCTGATGCCGTTGAGGTGCCTCCTTGTTTTTGTTTCTTACGCCGTTTGTTGAGAAGTCGATTGTTGGATATTTTCAAATCTTTAATTTTTACCTGATCATAGTCTACTCTCATGGTCGCCAAAGCACTAGTCATTTCCTCCTAAAATATACAAGAAGTAACAGTGAAATTTAAAGGAAAAAAAGTCTGTCTCCTGTTATGTCTACAGAAGGAAGGATCTCAGCCAAGAGTAACAACTGTAGAGTTCCCCTGCAAAAGTTATATACCAGATGTAATAGATTGTAATTAATAAAACAATTCATATGTAGGATTAAACATTACATATTAGTGACAAAAAAACCCCAAGAACCAAATTAATCCTGTAAGGAACATTCAGCGAAGTAGTATAATGCTGTCCATGAGTATCTGGAATTTAATGTTTCCCTCTGTCAAAGGCAACCTGGCATTAGGAAAACTTCTACAAAACACTAGTGCCAAAGTGAAGTGGGTATTCAAAGTCCAAAACATCTGAAAGACCAAGCTGCCTATTCTTGTTGGGTCTGCCTGAATCATAAAGGATCACCTTTCAAAGCACATTATATATGCTTTTGTTGTAGCCCCCAGAACTTTTGGAGAAACATCAAAGGTACAATTTTCCATTATTTTTCAAAGAAAATAAGATTTTTAAAAAAGAGTATACTGTAAGTATTTAGACAGATCTAGCACTTTAAAAAAAAAAAAAATCCTCCAAATCTCCTACCCCAAAAGGCATACTAAAGAAAGATTAAAGTAAAAATCCTGGCTTTAGTTATTGCAGACCTTTTTTGCTAAAGTCTATTTAAAAAAAAAAACCACTTACCCTGCCACTAAAACCCTGCTTGTCTTTCTATGCCTAATTGTAATAATTCTCTCCATTATCCATTATCTGCATATATTTTAGCAACTATTGTGCTACTTCATACAACTTGGGGTTATAAATAATTAGAGAGAACATTGTTTTCCAACTGTCCATAAAAAGAAACATCTCCACCCAACTCTGCATATGCACAAAGATTACCTTCACTTCGTCCCAGTGGTCTTTATCTTCTTGCAGGACTCGAGTAGTGTGAAGAGGGGTTGGTGGCACCACCATGGATTGCTAAGAGAGGCAATCAGTAGAGATGATTTCTTGTGACAGACTGCTGACACACTAACCATTAACTACTCTTAAAAAAAGAAGTTGTGTTCAAAATGTAGAAACTTGTCTCCCAAGCTATGTGAGAAAAGAGTGTAGGCGGCTGCATTTTGGGAGACAGTCGTATTTTTCATAATCACAAAATTGCATAACTTCCATAAGACTGTGGCAATTAACTTTGTAAAAAGTAGAGGAGAAAATCACATTTGAGCTCCTCCTGCTTCCCCCAGCAAATACTTGTCAAAGGAGGATAAAGCTTGCAGCAGCAGGAAAAAGCACAACATTTCCCCTTCTGCTTCTCAGCTTCCAGATAGATCTTTCCCCCCAAAATAAACCTCAAACCTCATAATAAGGCTCAAAACCATATTCTTCATAAAATAATTTAGTTTACCCTGCTATCTCGGTATGAAATTCTGCTGCTCTTAGCATCAAGGTCCCATTCTCCTTTTAAAATATTTTTATTTATAGGCCACATAGCTGAATGAGAACTAGAACAGACTGTCAGGAAGATAAGTTGTAAAAACAAAAGCTCTTAACGCAGCCACACTAACGTTTTAGTTTGTAAATTCTGCTTAAAGCCCAAAATGAGATTGACACAACACTTCAATCAAAGGCTAAGCTTACACTTGTTCTTGATCAACTGACATCCTTATGTCCAAATTAATCAGTTCTGCACTATGACCTTTGTCAGTGTTTCCAAATCAAGTCAAGTCAAGTAGGTTTTATTGTCATTTCAACAATATACAGTACAGTACACAGTGAAACAAAATAACATTTCCCCAGGACGTTGAACCAAAAGTGGTTCAATATAGGTTTCTGGCTCAAAGGAATGGCAGGTGCTAGAACAGAGTTTCCGTAATAGAGATACGGATTCTAATTCTCTCCAGAATTGTTTATATTAGAAATTCAAATTTTAAAATTTGATAAATCAGTTAGCTCTCTATTTAGCATTTGCTCTATGGAGCACTCAAATTGCTCTCTTGGACTTCATCTCTTTTAAGAGAAAGAGTTCACAAGGCATTTAATCTCTTTAGATTGATTTTCCTTGGCAACAGCATAAATGCATTTTTATAGCAGCTATTTGAAATGCATTGATAGATGTGAGAATCCAGTACAGAAAATGTTGGTGTCTTTTGCCTGGCAGTATGCAGATGGGAAACTCATAGCTTCAGCAGCAGCAGCAGCTCTCTCTCTCTCTCTTTTCCACTCAAGGGGAGTCTACTTCAACACTCCCAGAGCCTTTTCGTTAGTTGGCATCTCCATCAGAAACAACTCTGGTGTGATTTTCTGAGAGAGCTGTGCTTTAAGCCTCCCCCTTCCCTATCTTGAGTCCTCTGCCAAAAATTGAGAACGCCCCCAAAGCAGGAGGTCTCTATTCATATCAACACTGTGTAGCACGATTGGTGCCTTGGAGGTCTAATAATAAGTCCTACGTTGATGAGGTAATGTAGCTTTTTATAAACAAGAGAAAGATAATGTGTGCACTGCAATGAAAGCTAAATCTAGCTGAGAGCAGTTGGATTGGGGGTGTAATGTCCTCGACTGCCACTCACGGAGATTTTTTTTTTCCCTCTACCCTCCAAGACTGCCCTCATACTGTGAGGGAGAAATTATATTCTTTTTTATAGATAGAGACTTAGTTCAATTAGCAATATGCTAAATCTTCTCAGCAGGCTGCCTAGTACCCACACCAAGACACAGGCAGACCATAGTGCAGGACTTACATTAATCCAGGGATGGTTCATAAACTGAGAAATGGTCATTCTCTCTGTTGGGTCAGTTTTCAGCAATAGACGAATGAGCTGCTTGGCTAGAAAAAACATACACATGGAAACATAACTTAGGCAACAAGGGCTTGTAAAATTATACAGGAAAAATATTGTAGAATATCCATGCACCCTGGTTAGTTTTCCTCTTCTGTCCAATTAGAAAAAAATGGTACTTATAACTATCTGTAGAATGAATATGTCATAGCCATATTCTTATATTTAAGAACTACTTACCATCTTCTTCTTCTTTCGGCGGTTCCTGTTAGGGGTCGCCACAGCAAATCAACTGCCTCTTATATTCTTATATTTAAGAACTGCTTACCTTTTCCCATTTGTATCCTGCCTTTCACCCAGAAGCACAAGACCATCCACAGTGATTTCCTCTCTAAAGTTAACAGCCACGAAAACTATATTATTTGAATGTTGATGAATATTCATGGCTTATTGTAGTTTCTAGATGTTTTTAATAATATAATAATGATAATTGTTTTACTAAGTATTAATTTAACTGTTTTTGGCTTTGTGGTAAATCTCCTAGAGTTATTTGTTTGTGAGAAGGGCATACAAATTTGACGAATAAATCCAGTTCTCCTCAGTTTTAGACCAATACCCTAACTGCTGCAGTATTTTAATTCTACAGGGAGGAGATAAATTTGAAAGGGAGAAAAAACATGATGTGGACTTAGAAAGCTCTATAAACTGAAATAATTAATCACACTCTCCTCCAATCTGATATTCTCATCACTTTTCTGATTTCTTTAAGCTACCATAGTATATCTGTGGCTCTCCAAATGTTGTTGGCTTCACTTTCAGACAGCATAGCCAATATCCATTGGTTGAGGGGACATGTCATCCACTGAAGCTAAGCCTAAAACATTTCAGACATTTGTCCCCCAAAAGATGATTAGATTTGCTAGCCCAGATGAGGCAAACTTGGCTCCAAAGCAGAAAAAAAAGATTTTAGAATGGTGCACTTTTGAGCAAATTTTGAACTTGTCTGTATATTATTTGTTATATGGAATCTCACATGTGGAAGCAACAACTGTTGCTGATATTCTAGTACTAATCCAGAGGTAAGCAAGGTGTGGTATCCCAGATGTTACTGAGTTCTTAATTCTTAGTATCCCTAGAAAGCATGGGAAATAGTTATAGTTGCTGGTAGTGGTCAAGCAGCAATTTCTGGAATGCCATGTTGCCTATTCCTTGCTCTAGACCACGGGTATCAACTCAATTTCATTGAGGATGACATCAGGGTTGTGTCTGACCTCTGGGAGCCAGGGTAGGATTGGCCAGGGTGGGTATAGCCAGCTCGACATCACTTCTGTCGGCACCTGTGATGCCCCAAGAGCTCTGCCAGCAAAAACAGGCTCCTGAGCTCCATTTTCGGCTGGCATGGCCTCCTGCAACACTCTGCCAGTGAAAACTGAGCTCGACAGCCCCTCATGCCAGACCGGCCCCCAGGCCTTGAGTTTGACACCCCTGCTCTAGACAAACATACTGAATTGAAGCTAGTTACAAAGAAAACTATATAATAATAAGAGGCCTACTGGTAGAGCAATAGAATATTTGTTTCCTGGAATACATTTGTGCTTATTTTCTACTGGCCCAGTACATTTAAATTTCTAATATTAAAATAAAAAATTAAGAAATGGCATTTAATTCAATTTGTCTATTTTTTTTTATTTCTGACCATTCTTTTTACAACGTTTATGAGTTAGGCATGTGCATTCATGAAATTTGCCAAATTTTATTTATTTGTTTGTTTCTATCTCTCATTATGGAAAATAGGAAATAAATATGTGTTGGATATGTTTGCCACTTAGGAGTTATTCATTTTATGAATAACTCTTAAGTGGAAAACATATCCAACACTCATTTATTTCCTATTTTCTTCACAATAACAACTCCAAGAGGTGAGTTGGGATGAGAGTGAGTGACTGGCCCAAGGTCACTCAGCTGGCTTTCATGGCTAAGGGGGACTAGAACTCATAGTCTCCAGTTTTCTAGCCTGATGCTTTAAACACCAATCTTGTATCTTGAAGGTCTCCATGAGCAGATATGTTACCCAATTAAAAGTTGCTATTTTTAAAACCCATCAGTGATGCAGTTTTATTGGAAGCATACACAACATTTATTTACCTTCATCAGATACCTCTGACCATTCAGGATTTGGAAATCCATACTGGCCCATCCGAATTCTTCTTTTCATTCCTGGGGAAATGGCTTGGCCAGTATTGGAATAGAATGGAGGGAACCCACACAAACTGCAAAAGAAGGACATATATAGATAAGTTTCTGGTAATTAGAAAATTACTATATGTTCCCTCCCTGGTCCCATGTAGAGTCACAGATGCCTGCTGATTCTTCTGACAGAATGAGTGACTAATCTAGTGACTAATTTGCTGATTTACTAGTGGCATTAGGGTAACAAAGAGCTAACGTATGACATATCAGAATTGTTTTGTTATCTAAATTTTACACTTACAGAATATACATGATGACACCAAGAGACCACATATCACAGGATTTGTCATATTTCTCAGGACCAAGTACTTCTGGGGCTGAAGAAGAGAACAAAAGAATAGTGAATGTTAGTTTTTCAGATGTTTATTCTTTCCTTATTATATTAAATAAGCAGTTGGTATATAATTGAATATAGGTATTTTACTCTAATCAGCAGTAATACTTTATATAGTTATGTAAACTAGTGTGTGTGTGTGTGTGTGAAACAGACATCCCAAGTTTTATTTCCAGTGCCACAAGCAATATGGAAGTTGATTAGCCATAGTAAATCTAGAACAGTGAGCAATTTTGATTTGCTTGCATGATCTCAGCTCATACCATCCTTCCAGTATAATTTGTCAGTTATTACAGGAACTTTTTCGCCCCACTAAAAGTCCCATAAAACACTACATTTTCACACTACATTGCTTGCTGAAGCCCAATACTTGCAATGGAAATGAACTCCTAGCCTATTTTGACTATGCACAGTGGGCTTTTTCTTCTAATCCTGTATTGGTGCCTTTGGATTTGACCTCTGACTGCTTTGGTACACTATATACAGGTAATACCCTGGTTACGAGTGTTCCCTTAGCGAACGTTCAAAGTTACTCAAAAAGTGCCCCCTAGAATCCAGTCCCCGGAGGCTCCATTTTGGCCTGCAACAGCCAGGGGAGGCCTGTGGAGGGAGGAACGGAGCATCGGAGGGCCAGATTCAGCCCTCTGATGCTCCATTTTAGTTTGCAACAAGTCCAGGGAGGCCTGCAGAGGCCTGAATGGAAGTGCAGAAGGGCACACAATGCGGGAGAGGAGATTGCTTGTTAGTTCTTCACAAGATAAGTGTGTGGGTGTGGCAGGTTGTGGGGGGAAGCAATTGTGAAGACCACTGATGTATTTCAGTGAGTCAGGGAGGCCTTGGGTGCTCTTAGGCAGGTGGCCTGTTCCATCAGTAGCCCCTCTCGCATGGCCTTCCCTACCCTGAAATACCTCATGTGTACTTAACGAGCCTCACATTCAATTAGCAAATGCATGGGCAAAAGGAGAGAGTGATCTTGTTTGAGGTACAAGATTCACTGTCATGAATCCTGGGGTTACAAATGGAATTGGCAGATTCCATTACATTCATAAGTTGAGGACTATCTGTATATACTATAGTATTCTTTAATAGAATTGCATGTATTCATAGCTTAGAACTCAACTATCTGGTAATTGACTTTTACTTCTGACAGCAAGGGTTGAGTGAATTTATGAAAGTGTAATAATTTCTTGATTTTCAGAATGAATAAATCAAAAGATAGGAAAAAGCCAAACTTACCTACATAGTAAGGAGTGTAACAAGGAGTCTGCAGTGCGTTCTGTATGGTTGTCTCCTTAGCAAACCCAAAATCTGTGAGCTTAAGCACTGATTCTTTCTCTTTGGATGTATAAAGAAGGTTTTCTGGCTGGAATTGTATATTAAAAAAGAACACAAATAAAGATGAACAGGATAATCTTTGTACTAATCTCTTCTTAATTTTTAATTCTGTTTGGTTTGTAGCTAGAGTGAAATTTACTTTTAAATACCAGTACATTTTAATCTTGTGGGTCTGTTTTAAACTGACATTAGGCCTCCTTTGCACCTTATTTAAATAGACTCACTTTTAAAAGATACTTGGATTCCTGCCCAAGAGTGCAACTTAAACGTTTGATTCAAACTGTTTCTCTCAGTGTTGAAACAGGCCCATGCAAATCAACTGTTTAGATATGTTAATTTTTTCCACATAATTAGAACACATTTATAATAGTTCTCACCTTGACATCTCTATGAGCTATGTTCATCCCATGAAGATGTTGGATGGCTGTTCCAATGTCTCTCGCTATTTCGGAGGCTTCTAGAAATGTTATTTTACAGAAAGGTCACATTAGCATTCTTGCTGTATCTCAGAGATATACAGTGTTTCTAACTAGCAACCAGCTTGTTTAAGTCACAGGGAAAAAAAACAAAATTAGCCCTAAGATTCGTGTTTTGCTTTGAGAATATCTATTAATTAATGTATTTCTGCTCTTCAGTCCTTTGGTTAAAAGGTAATACCACTGGCATGAAAACTTGTACATTACATACCTGCAGTACACTGAACAATTTTTAAATGACTTAAATAAACACCTTTTGTGTATGTTTATTTTGAAATAAACACTGCAGTATTTGGTGAAGCTTCAATCCACAATGTTAAAGCCTCATTATTTAAACTTGGATAGTTTTTCATTAAAAACAATGTACACCATCCACAATGAAATTTATATATATTTCTGTGAGTTTTCAGGCATTTAGAAAAAAAAATAATCAGAAGCTCTACAGAAGTTTTGAAAGAGTTACCAATTTTGATTTGATTAAAATTGTAAGAATAAAGAGTTTATCTAAATACAGGTAGCCCTCGACTTATGACCACAATTGAGCCCAAAATTTCTGTTGTTAAGTGAAACATTTCTTAAGTGAGTTTTGCCCCATTTTACAATCTTGCTTGCCACGTTGCAAAGTGAATCACTGCACTTGGTAAGTCATAACCTGGTTGTGAAGTGAAACTGGCTTCCCCATTAACTTTGCTGGTCAGGAGGTTGCAAAAAGTGATTACATGACCTCGGGACACTGCAACGGTCGTAAGTATGAACCAGTTCCCAAGTATCTGAATTTTGATCACATGATCATGGGGGTTGCTTCAAAGATTGGAACTGTAAAAAACAGTCATAAGTCACTTTTTTCCAATGCTATTGTAACTTTGAACAGTCACTAAACAAACTTTGTAAATCGAGGACTAGCTGTACTAATTTCCAAAAATGTGTTCATGAAAACCTTGGATGGGTCTACCTTTTTCTGTGAAAGCTTGGTCTCCTCGCTCCTGGATCCGAGTGAAGAGTTCCCCTCCCTCCATACTGTTGTGAACAAGATACAGATTATTCAAAACACAAGCGCAGAAGGGGTGCCTAATTTCACAGTTCTTATGGGTAACACTATTTCCCCATTTCATCTCGAATCAATCTGACACAGAATTCCAAAGCTGCCGCTCTAACCTTACAGCGTACATAAAGAAGTCCAATCGTGTTGCTACACGTTTAAACCTTACTTAAAGGATTTGCTGTGCTTGTCTGCTTTTGCAGCCTCTGGATCCCACCCGCTTCTGATTCATCCAGTTTTCCTGCTTACAAAGAAGGTGGCTGGATATCTGGAAAGTATGTCTTCCACGCTAGCCTTTTACAAGCATGTCAAATTACTAAGAATATTCTCATGATATCATCCAGGAACTACGTTTAGATGCAAAAGCATTTGAGGAAGTTGCAGAGCAGTTGGGGCTGCTCTACAACTTTCTCCCCTTGAAGCATTAAAACAAAGGGGATTCTTCTCAAACTCTGTACATCAAACTATACCTTGTCTGTACCTGCCCGTTCTTTAAAAATACGGCCTGGCCTACTGCCACGCCCTTTATATAATTTCCTATTCAATGTACAGCAATGCACAAAGGGAGTCTCTTTACAATAAGAGGAGATGAAATATGTATGGTCAAGAAGGTGGAAGTAAAAAAAATCTTTTTCACCTTTAGAAATGGCTGGAAGACCTTAGTTTGGACTACTGTAATACTATGTTTATTTATCCACCAGTTACATTTTGCAAGTGACAACTTACACTCTCCAGTAATGGCTAACCATAATTCCCAGAATGTATTGTCATGGGCTCATAGAAGTGCTAGGAAATAAAATTCAGTATCTGGAGTCACACAGTTTGTCTGAGATATATCTCGTAAATATTTTTAAATATGTTATTTGTCATGCATGCAGACTACTTAAATCCTTCTATCTTTAATAGGATTTTAAATGTTTAGCAGCAAGACCATTGCTTCAATAAATCACCCCACTTGTGACTGGATGACTGTAAATTGCTGCTCATCCCTGTGCCTTCCTGATATATTTGCTAACAAAGAAACCAAATGAACACACAACGGGTTTTAAAGCTTGATGTTTAATATACATGCAAGCTTTTCAGAGAAAGCTGAATCACTACTATTATTATTTGACCCTACTGGAAATGAGCACGACAGACAATACTGCAGGATGGTTAAAAGTAATTTCTCTATAGTGTTGACGCTACCAGAATTCTGGAAACAGAAAATAAACCAGCAACGGCAACTGAAAAGTTGGAGAATATTTGAAGAGAAGTATAAAATTGGCCCAATATAAATTCTACAAAGAAAACTGTTATAGAGGAAAAACATAATCTGGACAGATGCATACAGAGTTCAAAAACAAATACAGAAGTCTTAGAACAAGGATGAAAGGAATTTGATTTGTCTCTGTCTGTCATTGATTTTGATTTGACCCTGATCTTTCCCTCCACACCAGTTTTTTTCATACACAGTATAAATGAGAATAGCTACAAATCCCTTCGAATATACTCCATCTTCTCTGGACAGTCTGCCAAGACAGCCAACTAATAGTATCTATTATATTAATTCGTTCACCATTTCTCATCATAGCTGTACAAGACTTTTCAAAAACTACTCTCCGTAACATGCAAAAAATATCAACTGCAGTATATTTTACATTTATGTCAGTGTCATTTGTTTCAAACAGATGAATGTTAGTTTAAGAGAAAATCCCAATAGAAACATACAGTGGTACCTCCGTACTTGTGTGCTTTGAAACTCATTGAATTTGTTACTCAACGCATTTTGACAAAAAATCTTGTCTTGGTACTCATTGTTTGTTTGGTTCTTGACACGGAAGCTAGAACTTGTGGTGTTGGCTGCCTTGTGACTTGCAACCCTTTCCAGAAGAAACAAAGGGTCATGCGTTAGTCACATGATTTGTTTGGTACTTGTTTGTAGTACCTGTTGTGTCTCCCAGAACCAACTGAGTACTGAGGTACCACTGTACTATATTCATATTCACGATGCAAGAATAAGAATACAGAATCTGTTCCTAAGAGCATTTGTTCTAATGTATACAGCATCATCTTACACATCTTACAGCATCATATACACCACCCCGAGCCCCTTCTTGGGAGAGGGGCGGTATATAAATTTAAATAAATATGAAAATATGAAATATATCATCTTGAATAAAACATTTATAATGCTTGTGGCTTTTACAGTTCTGTAAATTCCAAACACCTTTTCTTGTGTCTTTACCCAAGGTAAGGAAGATAACCCCTTTCTCAAAAAGCCTTATGGCAATCTGTTATTCTTCAGGGCAACATATCCCATTCTCTCTAGCCAAGGAGACAACCCTAATCAGCTATCCTAGTATCAGTTAAGGATAATAAATACATTAATTATACTTTAAACAGATCAGATGGCATTGCTATCCATAGAGAAGTTTCCCAGAAGATGCATTATCTTCATCTTTTGTAAAGAGCTACTCTCAAATCATAAAACTGGCTATTGAGGAAAATGGGATGATGAACTTGATAAATCCTCAAAGCAATTGATGCCTTTCCATCTCTTACTATGTAAGTATGGCTGAACTATGGAAAAATAAATAGGGAATTCTTCATAGTGCCACTCCAACTATAGACTAGCTTTGAGAGATAGGGTGGGGAAAGTGGAATTTAATTGCAGTATGTTATTTGGATGATTTAGATTATTACTTTCCAATGACCCAGTAGTCACTCACCGAGACAAAGGAAAAAATAATAATAATATACAGGTAGTCCTTGACTTATGATCACAATTGAGCCCAGAATTTATGTTGCTTGGTGATGAATTTGCTGTTAGTTTTGCTCTATTTTACGTCTTTTCTTTCCTCATTTGTTAAATGAAAGTTGTTAAATTAGTAACACAGTTGTTAAGTGACTCTGGCTTCTCCATTGACTTTGCTTGTCAGAAGTTTGCAAAAGATGGTCACATGACCCCAGGACACTGCAACCGTCATAAATATGAAGCAGTTGTCAAGCATTCAAATGTAAATCATGTGACCATGGGGATGCTGCAATGGTCATAAGTCACTTTTTTCAGTGCTATTGTAATGGGAGGAGGTTTCAAAGTATTTCTAGCGGGATTACCATATTCCGTAACAGCTTTGTTCCCCATGCCATCCGTCGGGCAAACTCACAAGATTTGTTTCTCTCGCCATGGACATGTATACATCCAAACTAAACTGCATTGTTTCTCCATGTCATATAATATATGTGGGTATATGCATAATTTTGTATTTATTTATTTTGTCATGTTTATGTAGTGTATATTAGAGATGGAGACCCTTTGAGAGCTGTATGCAACGAAATTTCATTTTAATGTATGCCTATTAGCGTATATTCAAAGTGACCATAAAGTTATTCTAAGTCGAGGATTACTTGTACAGTAGGAACCCAATTCCTTCCCCAAGATTTTCAGAAATCTATTTTTTTTAAAAAAAAAAATTCAAAATGGCTTTGAACCCTCTTGGGAATCATGCACAACTCATCACTGTTTTCTATACTGAACAGATTGTACGACTGAGACCTAATTATCGCCTTGAAGATTCCGCATATAAAACAAGTGAGGGTGATGCTTACCACTCCATGATGATTAGAAGGCATCTCTTCCCATGGTGTATGTTCTCGTAAACTTCCAAGATATGGACAATATGGGGACAGCCTGAAGCTCGCCAGTGATGATCCACTTCCTGTCGTGCTTTTGGGCTGTCATACAAGAGCTGTAAGGAGACAGGAGGAAGAAGTAACAATGAAGTTAACCCTTTTTACTTACCACCTAAAGTTGCTGTCCTTAAAAACTCTAACGCAGGGGTGTGAAACTTGCGGAGTCACATTGTTGTCGCATGACATATCGCAACTTTTTTTCCCTTTGCTAAAAGAGGGGTGGCCATGGCCAGCACATGATGCATCTGGCCCGCAGGCTGTGAGTTTGACATCCCTGCTCTAATGGGAATGAAAACCGTCAACCTAAAAGCCCATTCAGTTGGACTCCTTCATTACTTCTAATTTTTCTCCCAAAATTATAGGTACCAGATTAGGCAGTTGCTCTATGCCTGAAAACAAACAGTTTTTAAAGCACTTCCCTTTAGTACACTGTAATGAAATACAGGTAGTCCTTGGGTTACAACCACAATTGAGCCCAAAATTTATGTTGCTAAGTGAAACATTTGTTAAGTGAATTTCCCCCATTTTATGACTTTTACTGCCATAGTTGTTAAGTGAATCATTGCATTTGTTAGATTAGTAACATGGTTGTTAAATGAATCTGGATTCCCCATTAACTTTGCTGGTCAGAAGGTCGCAAAAGGGGATGACATAACCTTGGGACACAGCAACAGTCAGAAATACATGCCAGTTACCAAGCATCTGAAAGTTGATCACGTGACCACAGGGATGCTGCAATGGTCATAAGTGTGACAAACAGTCATAAGTAACTTTTTCAGTGCCGTTGTAACTTTGAACAGTCACTAAATCAACTGTTATAAATCGAGGATTTCCTGTAATCTTAATCTGCTGTCTTGTAAATGGAAATTCATTATATTTTGAAATCATGTATCCCTTTCCAATTTGAAGTATGTATTGAGAGGGTTGAGTTGATAGCTGGTATATGTTTAATAGCTATTCGGAAAGAAAAATATTACAAATCATGCCTGTAATATTAAAAGTGGTGGCAGAAACATAGGATTTATTTTCTTTCTCATCCTTGTACACAAAAATAATCTTTCTCAATTATGTATGTATTCTAGCCCCAAAATAGATCTATAAGTAATAGCAATGAAGAGTAAAGCTCAAGAGAATACAGACAGTCCTTGGACCCCAAAAAGGGGATTTACATCCTGGATTCTAAGTTCTGATGCCTGCTGCCCCTCCCCCCCAATCATATAACTGCATTCTGGGTGCTTAGCAACTGGCCCACATTTATGGCTGCTTGCAGTGATGCAATTTATGGGGGTTTTGTTTCAGAAACTGGTGTCTAGTTCCAGTTACTGACAAAAAAACACTCCATAGTGAGCAATAGATTCACATAACAACCATGTTGTTTGCTTCCTGAATGCTGCAGTCACATAATAATCACTGCAAAAAAAAGATTGTACAATTGGACATGGTTACATGATGATCTGCTTTATGACCATCACAGAAACTGCAAGCTCAATTATGGTCATAACTAAAGGACTACCTATAAGAGGATTAACTTATGTTTGAAGCAGTTTATAGCTTGGCATGTCACCTGTCTGAAAAAAGTGTTTAAAAAGATTTACTTCTCTTTCTCTTTCTCTTGCTCAATCCACTACTTGGCAGTTGCGAAGTTCATTTCAGGATCTTTAAGTAAATAAGGGTTGTTAGATACATGCTGACTGTATGACTATGCTTCCAAAATGGAAATTTAACCTCATATTTTCCAAGGGTCACTGCCTTCGTTCTGATACTAGTTTAGTCCCTAATATATGCTCCTAAACCTCATTTTGAAGCATCCATAAATTTGCTATCAGAACAATTATTTATATCCATCATCACAAGATACAGTTCATACATGTGGGGGGAATGTAATGACACAGAGAGAGAGAGAGAGAGAGAGAAAATCACAAAAGAGATTTCTGATTATAGTAGCACAGAATGGCAATAGATAAATATGTCTTACTGTGCCCTAAATGGAAAGAAACGAAAAAAACCCCAAAGCTCAGGGAGACCATAATTTCTCTCTACTGATTTAGACTGACCATAACCTTTAGATTTGGAGCTTTAAAACATGAAGGTGATTCTAACCTTTTTACAAATCAAGATATAAGATAACTCTACAGCTATTAATTTTTTTATATGCAAAAAACACCTGTTCTAATTCTCAGTATTTTAAAGAAAATGATTTTTAATTAGGGGGAAAATCCCTAATAGAAAATGATAGAAGTAGCTGTAAAACATTCCAGGATTTTAATGTAGCTGTGTGTGTAGCTATAGATGTCTACCTCTAACAAAAACTAAACCAAAAATAGAATAGGTGAATTCCTTGTTTGTCATTTAGTAAGCATGGAATCTAGAGCACAGGGAGTTTTTCCAATAGTAGTTAAGTATATTGTAGAAAAAGAAATGATAGTTCTACTTAGTTTGTATGTTCAGAGATATAACACCACCTTTAACCCTCCACCACATATCAGATATACTGTAAATAGTAATAGTTTTTCATTTTTTCTCT
This sequence comes from Myanophis thanlyinensis, assembly GCA_017656035.1. Classification (NCBI taxonomy): domain Eukaryota; kingdom Metazoa; phylum Chordata; class Lepidosauria; order Squamata; family Homalopsidae; genus Myanophis; species Myanophis thanlyinensis. The sequence goes on from JAEANM010000748.1 coordinate 29,579, forward strand.
TCTTTTTTTTACAATATTAACATGCATTTTTCAATGCATGTTTATTTGGAAGAAGTTTCTGAAGTAGCCAATCAGTTCATTCTACAGTAACTACATATCAGTTTATAGCCTTACTCCCATTTAGAGGTATCATCACCATTTTATAATACTTAAAGTGAGGAAGAACAGACTAAAAAAAACATCTTTGGTAAAACAAACAAGGAAAGTGATCCTATTCTTAATAAATATGAAGCAGTCATTTATCTTTATCTTTCAAAAGAGTAGATTTTTTTTTCTGAGAAAGATGAACATAAAAATGTTCTGGTACAGTTCAAAGATTTAAGTTGCTTAATATTATTTTTCTTGTTACATTTTGTTCTAATGCTATGTTATTGCATGGATAAGTGTCTAGTATTTCTGCTTTTATTGGCCAAAAAAAAAAAGTCCTTCTTATAACCTTTCCTACAAGAAAGCACAGACATGATTCTGTATAGATTTTTTTAAAGTGCTTTACGAAGCACTTTTACAAGTTATCAATCAATTCAGTTGCATTTCCATGGAGCTGGAGGATCATATAAGTGCTATAGAATTCTAGCATTTTAAAGTTTGCATTTTCAAAGCCACTGTGAACATAACTATATCTAAACTAACTGTCTACTATATCTTAATTCTTACATTTGGCATGTATTATAAGTAGATAAGCATCCTTTTATAACTAGATATGCCTACTATAATATTTGGGCAACTCTCTTCTACGCATAAATATATACTGCTAGGCAGAGAGGTGCAGGGTTCAGTGGCTTAAAAGATGCTGGAGATGTTCTATATTCCAGCAGTTCAAGACCTACCATTGCACGATGGGTTAGCTCCCATCACCTGCCTCAGCTATTGAAAACATAGCAGTTCGAAAGCATGTAAATGCAAGTAGATAAAGAGGTACCACTTCAGTGGGAAGGTAACAATGTTCTGTGTTTCACTGTATGTTTTGTGAGATGAAACAAATAAAATATTAAAAAGTTATATTTATGTAGTTACTTACCACGCACATCTACATTATATTAAAGTAACCAAAATATCTTTACAATCCCCATGGCATGTCGCAAATTTGGAGCACCCCTAATGTTTGGAAATTGAAAGTTGAAAAATTTGACACATCCTAAAAATAATGTCATGGTAGCCACATAACCATGGAAATGTCTTCAGATAGCACTGGCTCAATGGCTTAAAGAAACGGAGATGAACACTACCCCTAAAGTTGGCTACGATTAGCAGAGTAAAACTCCTAGCAGAGTAAAATCCTTTAACTTTACTGTTAGGCAGAATATTAATTAATATTATTATTCCACAGAACTCAATCTAGAATTTCATAATGATGCTACTGATTATATGGGATATACGAGATTGGGTGGCAGTGCTAACATTTTCAAAGTTAGTCTAAATAAATTCATCTTGAACTAAAATGAAAATGTATACTGTGTTGAACAAGTAGGTGGAATACGAGAGGCAGCAGCAAAAAGCATTTTTACTATGAAATATATTTTAAAATATTATTAGTGCTGAGAACTGCAACATCGAGGGAACTGCAATATCCTAAGGCTAATAATTTTCCACTCCACATGGTACTTTGGAATGTGCAAATAAAGACCGTTTTTATTGGGAATTAGCAGAGGATAAGTTTTTTAAGCATAAATTTAAAATTTTAATAATCTGAGGCATTCTATTAAATCTTCTCTTCATTAATTATTGAAAAAATAACTTATTGAAATAAGTTCTTTTCTTCTGTACTTTAGAAAGCTGTAGGACTTGGACAATTTTCAGTGAAGCTTAAGAAAGCTAATGTGGAAGTGAAGGGAGGGGGGAAATGTTCTTGATCCTTCCCCTCCACTGATTTCTTTTAATAATTCTCTCCATCTCTTGCTTAGAAGCATCAATTAAATGTTCAGAAAAGAAAGACACTTTGAATTATACTTTAATGGCCTAGTAGGAATCAGAAGCAGCATCACTGGAAAAAAGTCAAAACTATTATCTTTTGCTTTTCCCAAATTGCTTTCTGAAAGGCCTGGATTTCTATGGTAATAAAAATCACCATAGCACCTTGTTGAGATGGATGGCCATGTAAGTTGAATAAATAAATAAAATTGGATGCATATATTTAGATTCAGTTCAACACTGGAAGCTGACAGTCTTTGCTGACAATTATGTGGATTTAGGAGTTGTTTGTTTGATGTGTCATATCTACCTAAGACAAGAAACTAAGGCGCCTGACAGATGTTTAAATTTTCTAGAAAGACTTTGATTTCAGTGAAAATATGTTGCCGATTACAAATTAATTACTAATAACACATTGTGGAAATTATATAAAATGTGTAAAAGCCAATGAACATTACAGAAGTATCGAGAATCGTTGGTTTCAGTTTGTTGGGAAATATGATTTTATTATATATTCTGCCTGTGTGAAAAGGGAATATAAAGATAAAGCCAGAAACGTTTCTTTTGGGTTTAATGGAAAAAGACTTGGCGAAAAAAATTGGAAATTTGATGTTATATGCATTGATGGCAGCCAAGTTTATGCACAAAAAAAATGGAAAGGCATTTTTGATTCCCACGATGATGATGGAGTTAGCAGAGATGGCTAAATTGACTGCTTTGATAAAAGAAAAAAAAAACACAATTACTTTTGTTTTCTACTTGGAAACCGCTTCTGGATTTTGTACTTGAGGTGGAAAAAATGTAACTTTAATTTTGGATTTACCTATAAGATAGATTTATTGTTATAAAAATGGTTTGTTTATACTATTAGGTAAAAGTAAAAAGATGAGGTTTGAAAGTTACTAGCTTATTCTACTGCACCAGAGGGAGTTGGAAGTAAATGCCTTTTCTTTCTTTTTCTGTTTCCTCACCACTCACTGTTATAGTTGTGGTTTTTATGTTTTGGGGAAGGCAAGATGGGTGCAGTTCTTATCAGGAGATAGGACGTTGGTCTTACCTGATACTTTCCTTCTCATTGTGGGAAGCATAGACTCCAAATTGACTGGGATTCGTCAGCAGCGATCACGTGATGAGTCGATGTA
>JAEANM010000749.1:0-32623 GCA_017656035.1 Myanophis thanlyinensis
GAGCTGATATCTAAAAATTACAATTAAAAATTAAGTTAAAATTAATTATAAAATTTTAAAAAACCAAGAATTAAAATTTAATGATGATGATATGCAATAGGATATATAATATGATACTATTTATATGACTATAAATTGGTATCATTGGTCATTTATCTTATTGGCTTGAGTATACAGTATTGAGTACTATATAGACAAACGCAGCATCCCATCAAAAGTTGGTGAACTGTGTTCAGGGTTGATAGCATTGCATCTCCCTTCCCTCTTGGAGATATGCATAGACGATGCAGTTTCAACTTGGGTTGGCAACTTGCATCTTGTATCCCACAAACCTGAACATAAACTAGAGCACCACTGCTTGGGAATGCAAGGGAAAGCATGTGACATTTCATGCATCATTAAATCTTTATCCAAATTAGATGAAGAATATAATGCATCTCATGATGTAATGACACCATGACATATAAGACATCATTACTGGAAACCTATTTGGTAACAGGTGAATGGCATTTCCCAGACTCTAGAATTTCTGGCCTTGGGAAGAAAAGATTAATGTGTTGCCGTCTGCTGTCAAGTAAATCCATTCTCTTGACTGGCTCGGGGCTGACTCAGCCTTCCATCCTTCTGAGGTTGGTAAAATGAGGACCCAGACTATTGGTGGGCAATATGCTGACTTTGTAAACCATGTAGGGCTGTAAAGCATTGTGAGTATATAGATCTAAGTGCTATTTCTATATTCATGCTGAATTTGAACATTCAAGTAGCCTTGTCGTGGGAAGGCAAATGTAATCGGTGCTGGGAATTGTTTCTTATTGTATTATTTGACTTGATGTCAAATAATAAGTGATGGTGTCTATAATGATGAGATATATCAGGTCTACCAATTTTTGAGTTTTAATTATAATACAATGTATTTGTTTCAGTTTTATAACTTGTGTGCTATTATGGCAAGATAGGCAAGATGTAAATCTGAAAAGAAGTAAGTAAAACTGTATCTAAATTTATTTTGTAAACTTTCTGCCTCCAAATTGAAGTGGTGGGTGTGATCCAAAGGCTGTTAATGTAAATCGAATTCAAATGGCATGATATGGATTCAAATAGCTGGTGTGAAAGTCATCTTCCCCCCTCAAACTGTTTCCAAGACCTTTTCCCTCCAAATAGTCTAGTTGTGTGACTCAAAATATTTACTCTAAAAGGACATCACCTATGTCTGCATTCTTCTCTCCACAGTGTTTGATTCTTGTCATGTTTGTGATGCTTCTGGGGTTCAATGCTGCCTCAGATTGAGAAATACTTAATCCACCAATAGCGTCAAGTTGAATCATCATCTGTCTCCATCTTTAAGGTGTTAACAGATCGAAGCAATTTCTGAGAAGCAGGCTAGTGTGTCACTTCAGGCAAAGGTCTGCCCCTCTGCAGCAGCTGAGAATGTCAGTCCTGCTCCACCAAAAGACAATCCACACGTGTTTCCTCGGAGCTAATCTTGCACTTGGTATAAAAAGCCAAATTGATGTCTATTGGCTTTAAATTCATATTTTAAAAAGAAATAAATTTTTATAAGGAAGCAAAAGCTCTCAGTTTTTATCATATAACTAGCCGCTGGTTTATTAATTTATTTGTTTATTTATTGGTTAGATTTTTATCCCATTTCATTCAGCATCATGAGATAAGTGTACATAGGGATGTCTTCTCCCATTTCTCTATGAGGTAGTGTAGGAAGTTAGCATCCACTCCCCTTCTAGAAGAATGAAATATTCTAGGAAATACTAAAAAGGCAGATTATATTTTTCCTCAAGGAGAAACATGTTTCTAAAGACAAACTCAGAGCTTCAACTCCCTGCCTCCACCCCACCCAGGCAGCTACAAGACAAAAGACTGGGCCAAAGTATCTACCATACAAAAGACCTTCACCCTCAGGATATGATGGGATTACTCAATTCACCACAGAACACAAACAATGCCCAAAAGCTTCAACTAAACCCATGACCCCACATGGTTACATGGGAGCCTACAACCAACCAGGATACTTGCCCTTGTCACAGGAACAGCCCAAGAGAGGGTATAAATCTATTCCTCTCTCTCACCCGTGTGCCTTATTTTCCCAGGAGCTCAAACCATGTGGACCTGTTCACCAATAAGCCATCTTTCCAAATAGCCTCCATATTTCCAGTGTCTTTATCCCCACTTAGAACTGAACCCAGATGGATATGTCTTCAAACAGTAGGATAGGCTGAAAAGAAAAAGAGGTGCTAACAAGCCCCAAGACATTCAGAGAATTTTTATGGCTAAAGGTGGATATGAACTTCAGTCTCTTGAGGCACTGTAGGTCAGATGTCCTGACCTCTGTGGGCCCTGAGGGGTTTGCAACTGGGCTGAGGAAATGGCCAGTGAGCGCTCATGCACGCACATGGTCACTTGTGTGAGCAGCTGGGGAGCGTGCATGCGCACTCCATGTAAGTGGCTGGAAGGTGTGCATGGGCATTAAATGGAGCTGCAGATGCATATGCTTGCTGGCCACTCACAGGGAACTATCCCCTCTCCCCCCCCCACACCAGTCTGCAAAGCTGGAAATATTGGGGAACTCTGCTGTAGGTTGTCCTCAACTTACAACCACCATAGAAACTGGACAATTTGTTATAAGGTGAGGCATCACATGCCTATATCCAATTTTATAATCTTTTTTTTTGCTGTGGCAATTAAATGAATCACTATGTGAGTACCACCTGCGAACTTTCCTTCTGGCTTCCCTGTTGATTTCACTTGTTAGGAGCTGTAACCATTGAAAATGCCTGATGGCAGCTAATGTGATGACGCATGATCACCCAACTGCATATATGTTGCCATGCTTGTAAATCAAGCACTGGTCACAAGTCATCTTTTTCCAGCAAGGGTTTTCATAACCTTGAACAGTCACTAAACAAACAGCCATAAGTTGAGGATTACTTGTAGCCTAATACCTTATACATCAAACAGTTGGGCTATCCGGTAGAGCTTGCAACAATCTAGGCAGCCAGAAGATGCTAGTGAAAAGTTAGAGTGTTCTATATCCATCAAGTGGTCAGCTGGATTTTGTAGTTCGAGGTCCTTGATTTATGACCACAATTGACCTGAAAACTTTTGTTGCTAAGTGAGACAGTTGTTAAGTGAGTTTTGCCCCATTTTATGACCTTTCTGGCCCCAGGTGTTAAGTGAATCACTGTCGTTGTTAAGTTAGTCACGTGATGGTTAAGCAAACCTGGCTACCCCACTGACTTTGCTTGTAAGAAGAGATCACGTGAAAGGAGATCACGTGACCCCAGGACACTGCCACTGTCATAAATACGAGTCAGTTGCCAAGTGTCTGAATTTTGTTCATGTGACTATGGGGATATATTGCAACGGTTATAAATATGAACACAGTCAAAGGTCAGTTTTTCAGTGCCGTTGTGACTTTGATGAACACTAAACAAACTGTTGTTAAGTCAAGAACTACCTGTAGTCTGTCAAGTGGCTGCCTCAGGTGACAAATGCTGGTATGGATGGGCAGAATCATTGCAAGATGGATTTTTCTCCTGGTTGTTCTCTTAATTGGACATGAGAGCTATGTGTGTCATAGCTTCGGTGTCCTGTGCTGTTTAGCATGTCACTATCTAAAGCCAATGAAGGGATGTTGGCCCACTGCCAGTGTTGAAAGGCTATTCAACTGGAAGTCCAGTCATTTTATGCATGCATCATGTATTTGTATGGGAATACCTTTTATCCTTTGTCTCAGACATCAAGCATATCTTGGCCACTCTGTCATTTCCCCGTTGTGGACAAGCAGCATGTATAGGGCAGCACTGTATTTATTACATCCAACAACGAAAGTAGAGAGCTCAAGCTTCACGGAGAGATTCCAAATCTACATACAAAGACTCTAAAAGTGTGTGACTTGCACACTTTCTTGTCCCAGCGTCTCCAAACCTGTCCAGCAAATTCTAGACTAGCCTGCATTGAGTTTGGAGCTCTCGGAGGTCTTCTTCATATATTTGGATAGACAGAAATAGAAGCATCTATCCAAACAGGGTTTATGCTTTCAAATATTATCCCACTCAAATGACCAGGGAGAATCTCAGACAGGGTTGCAGTTTAAGCATTGAGCATCTGGGTGCCCTTGTGTTGTTCTTCATTGACCATACCACTTTTCTTCCATTCTGTGATTTTTAGTCCAAATGGACAAATGGACATTATATCAGCCTTCCTCATAACTTTTTCTGGAGCCTGGGTCATGACTGAGAACATGCAATTTAAGAATTATTGAGCAGGGTAAAACATTAAATTAAAATAAATTTATATTTAGTTAACATTAAATACAATTAATATGATTTTTCACCAGCTATCTATTTAACAACTTATCCAGATCCATATTGTTTAAGGTCCTTAACCTTTCTCTTACTTAAAAAATTACAAATTGATCCAATCTGAATTTGTTAGCAGACTCAGAAAACCATGCCTAAATCTTTTGATTGGGTTTTAAGATGCATGTTTTCTACAATAAAGTATAATCAAACATGGCCATTCTGATTATTATCTTGGTCATTGACCAGTCTTTTGGTTGGATTGGGGGGGAGTAACATCATCTGATTTGGCCCATAGCATCATTAATGTGAAATTCCATTATGAAAATAAGATAGGTTGAGAAATCTGCAAATCCTGCCAGCTGACTAATCGAATAATAAAATATATATGTACATTTAAACAAACTTTTACCATTCACTTTTCCCTAGCCTTTTCTGGAATAATTTTACTGTTCTAATCTACATTATAGTGTTGTTTTTGTTAGGACTGTGAGTGATTACAACTATTTGGAATTGTTCCAACATTTGTAATATGTTAGTTTTGTTTGTAAATATTTTAGGTTTTTGGTATATAAAAGCTGCTTTGGTAATGGGTTTTTCACATAGGAAGCATAAAAATATTCTACAAAAATGTATCTTTTGCCTCTTATTTTTTGAACTCTGAAGGAAGTCATATCAAGCTGTCTTTAATTAAAACTAATGTGATATAGTGGATATATTAGATTTCTAAATTAACCACAACAGAATCATTGTGAAGAGAAAGAGACAGTAACAAAGCAAATACTCCCATAATCTTCGTTCCTAAACTGAATGTCTATAAAAACAAATCCAGCAATATATTCTGATGATTGTACATATAATATATTAGTATTTATGGGTTTTGTGAACTTAAGGGAAATGTGATTGTCTGAATATTTTGAGGATCAGTGAGCAGTTGCTGTTTATGCAGAAGCTCAAATAATTTAATAATCATCCTTTTGAAAAAATCTTGAGAACTGCAAGTTAATAAAGATTTCTAAAAAGGATTGGCAGGAAGTTTATTTAATAGAGTAATCAATGATACAATCAATGGAGAGCATTTAAACTATTATGGAGTCTATAAATTTTAATGGAATTCCGAGGATCATTTTGCACCGCCTCCAATATTCTAGTAGGATACAAATACACACTTACACATGCACACAAACCTACATGTTTGTTGGTGGGAGTAAGGGCAGTTGCCTCAGTTGACTGATTTCAGTAGGAGAGGGCTACATTTGAAGACCACTTTTGAGCAGTTGTTTTTCTTGAATATAGGGGTATCAAATTCATTGAAGGCCACATCAGGATTGTGTTTGACTTTGGGGGGGCTGGGATGGGCATGGCCAGAGTGGGTGTGGCCAGCTTGACATCACTCATATTGGGGGTGCGACCCTCCTGAACTCTGTTTTCACTGGCAGAGGGTTGCAGGAGGCTGTCACAGCCGAAAGTGGAGCTAGGGAGCCCATTTATGCTGGCAGAGGCACTGTGGGCCTATCCTTCACTGTTTACAGGGTGGCCCTGCGGGCCAGATCTAAACACCTCGAGGGCCAAATCCAGCCCATGGGCCTTGAGTTTGACATCCCTGTTCTTGAATAAATACTTTCATTGTCATTCAATGAGTTTTAGTTATCCCTTGGACATCGTTCAACATATAACAAATTAAAGTGGATTATATTGATTGCTTTTAAAAATTTCTATCCTGGCTTCTCACGAATAACTGAAATAACATAAGAATCATAGAATCAAAAAGGAGCCATTGTGTCCAGCCCTCTGACCATTGCAGGAATCCAAATTAAAGCATCTTCCAAAGATGACCATCCAGTTTCTACTTAAACATTTCCAATGAGGAAGCCTGCTATCCTCCCTAAGAAATTGGTTCTATTATCAAATAGCTTGTATCATTAGCAAACTTTCAAAATATGTTATTCCATATCTTGTCCTCTGAAACTATTTGAAACAAATCATGGTCTTTTTTTATGTCACATTCCATTAGGTACTGAACCATGTTTTCATAAGCTAGGTAGACAAGTAAATCAAATAAGCAAGTAAATACTCTTTCCCTGACCCCAGCCATCTTTTCTCAATGCAAAACATATTGAACCTTCATTTTTACTTCAGATAACTTTAGTTTCCAGTCCCCAGTCATCCTCAGTGCCTTTAATGGGCCAGATTTACTTTCCCTGACCCTTAATAATGTTCCAGTCAGGTCACTATACCTGAAGTGGGATTTAACTAGTGCACTATGAATTATTTGTTTGATTTGGAAACCAGTGTTACTATTTCTATTGGTTCAAACTAAAAGAATGATTGATCATATATTGATTTCACAATCAATTACAATTTAAAATTGATTTCAGAAGTATTATTACTAAACTATATCTCGGCATTTGTTTGCATGCCTTTAAATCAAGGAACTTTCAGCTCATTCCCTTAACTTATCAAATATTCTTGAATTTTGTTTCTACCTTCTAAAACATTAACAATCTCAACTAACTTATGCTATCTACACATTTGACAAACATTCCATTCCAGATTTCATCCCTGGAAAACCCATAGTCTGAAACTCTGAGAACAACTGTCAATCAGTGCAGACAATGCAATATGGAAAAGGACAGGCTAAGCAGCTTCTCATATTTCCTGCTTTTTTTTATAACAAATGATGTGCAACTGTCACATTTATGAAAAAAAGATTATTATTCAAGAACTATTATTCAACTTCACACAGAGAAATGGAAAGGTATATGCACAAAGCACATGAACATATTATATTCCCCCTCCCTCCTCCTCCTCCTCCTCCTTGTTCTTCCTCTCCTCCTCCTCCTTTAACAACACAGTAGAGATTAGAAATTTTGCCACTAAGCTCAACGTTTTATATTCTTTTTATACCATAAATTAACTCAGTGTAGTGTACCTTGTTAATGTTTAATCAATCTTTTCTTAATGTTATATTGGGGACTAATTGTTAAACTTTAGTAATTCCCTTTATTCACTTATAAACATTATTTCTTGATATTGTGTCTCTGTTGCAAATTAGTAAATCCATAAAAAGACATCACCCCTGCTGGTGAGTTCTGTTAAGGCCATGTCCATGTTCTAAGTAACCCTGTGTAATATTATCCCAGCATCTGTTTCTCTGCCACAGAATGTCCTCCAATATTTTTCTGAAGGATAAAATGCCATTTCCTCCTTTTGCCCTTGACTCTGCTTCTCTTTTTGTGGACAACCACTTTAAGCACATCTTCTGACTCCCTCACTATTTCAATTTATTTCCTCTGGCAAGGAAATGGCTTTCCGAATAATATTTTATATAGCAATGTTACATAGTAGTAGAGTAAATTTGGACCTGAATACAGAGGATACTCATTAGAAATTACTGCTATTAATAGGAAAATTGATTCTAATAGGATATTTCTTTCTCTTTACTGTAGCTTATTAGATCTGTGTTTTATACTTTGATTTTTTTTTTAAAGAATAGGAGGGTTGTTTTAAGCTACACATTGCCTAGGGCACTTGGAGATGGAATATGGTTTCAGAATCCAGTACACGAACTTTTGAAATGGCTTTTAGTGAAGGCTGATTAATCAGATCAGGATATTATTGATTTCCTTCATCTTATATATTTCCTTAGGGCCAAAATTCCAATGTCCACTATAAACTCCTCATTAAAAGGCATACCTTGGACAAGAGTTAGCTGCTTTTTTTTTTTAAATTACTGTCTTTTCCAATTTCATTGGAAGTCTTTACCTACACTAAATTGCAGTTTCACCTTCCTGCCCCTTGAAATCAGAGCTCATAATCCCTGTTTATAAGCAGTGACAGATTCCAGAAAAATGAAAAGCAGGCGAGTTTTGCGTTCTTATCTTGATGGTAACTTAACATGTCACCCAGTCCTTTTAGCACCAGAGACATCACTCTGGCTTCATAATCCCCTCAGAAAATTCTTCTTGACAAATATAGACAAGTGACATCATGATAAGTGTGTGTGTGTGTGTGTGAACTATTTATAAATCTTAGGACATGCTATCGCCAAAATAATTATTTTTCCATCAGTTGACCTACTTTGTTTATCCACAAAACGAGGGCTGCCTTGTCCCCCCCCCCCCAAGTGTCTGTTGCTCATGTGGGAGCCAGTTATGATAAGGGTGGTATCTGCAGACAGCTGTCTTAATGGACACCGGGCAGCCAGCATGGCTAGCATTGCTGAGCTATGTAGTCATTACCAATGGAATGAAGCTCTTGTATTTCATACTGATTCAGATATTTGGTGCCGTTACACCACAGGACTTTTCCTCTTTCCCTCACCCTCCCTCAACCCAACCACCTCCCTCCTTCCCTCCCTCCAATTCCTATCCTCGACACTAGATCTGGCTAGTTAATATGCCTGGAATGTGAAAACACCTATTGCTGAACTGTTTGGATTCCCAGGTTGGAAGATTATCTCACGCAGTAGAAGTTTTTGCAAAGATATATAAACTAACAGAGCTTGGCATGCCTCAGTCAAGTTGCCTTGGACAGTAAAGGCATCTTTCTTGAGAGGAATACTCCACTGGGCCATCAGCTTTTGATCAGCCAACAGCCAGGATGATGATGCTACTGGTAGAAGATCTGGTAAGTATCAAAGTACCTTGTGTGATAATTTTTTTAAAAGGTGGGCATCACCTCCAGTTCAATAGCACGTGGGGTGAACATCATGTCAAAGGAATGGTTTTTTTAAAAGACCAAATTGTTTCTTTTGATTGAAGATGATACCTAAGAGGAAACTATATTGGAATGAAAGTGTCATTGGGGTGTGGATGTCGTCCTTTTAAGCAAATAGAACAAAGAGACAAAATCCACTATTTGAATTTCAATTCTCATATGAATATGGCTTTTTTGAGCTGGTGGCCCATAGTTTATATCACTAGCAACTTTTGTGACAATAATGATATATTCCCCTATGTTTAAAGATTATTATGAAGATGAATGAATAGGGAAAGGGTTATTTATTGCTGAAATTGTTACTGAAAAAATTATCTATCATATAAATAGATGTTATACATTTAATAATAGTAGTTTATGTAGCAATACTGTAGTTTAGCTTGCAAACTAATATATTTTTTAAAAAGCTTGGTCTTATTTAAGTGTCAACAAAATTTTCAAAGGAGGATACTTATTATATGCCATCTTTTTCTATATTGAGACTTTCAAGATAGTTCACAAGAAAATACAACAAAAACAGTAGGAGTGTAATGGGTTCACAGCTATTAAAACAGCCTTGTGATTCGAAATATTCTCAACTATGCTTATACTATGCTAGGCACACAAGTCTGGCTCTGACTTCCATTCCAGACAACATAATAAAGAATTAAAACAGGACTTAAATGACCCAGCTTTAATAGGCCTCTGGTCACCTCTGATGTTTGTGACTGTGTTATTAATGGCAGCAAATGACAGTGAAGGAATGGAAAGAAAATAGAAATGTTTCTGAAATAGTTGCTTATCTCAAACACTTTAGCTGTAATTATAGCACACAACATTTCTGTACCGGCAAGTAAGCAAACCTTTTAGCTGTTCTACCACTCTGAGCTTCATTTGCCATCGAATATGGCAATATGGTATGGACAACCTGGATTGTTGTTTATTAGGTCTAGAAAATAAAAAGTGAAAATATATGGATAATCCCTGTGTAATTTTTTTGAGTGTATTATTGTTGAATTTAATTGGATGGGATGTAGTGGGTCTTTTTCATGGACTACTATGGCTTGATCAGAAAGAGATTTTATGAAACCTCTTTCATAAAATGTGGATTTCTTCAGTTTCAATGTATATATAGTTTGTCGGCAACTCGCAAACAAAGCTGGTGTGAACTCAAGAATAGTGTGGCAAATTTTGTGTAACCCAAGAGATTTTTCTATTTCTAAATAGCAGGACTCCAAGTCTCTTTAAGCTTCTTCTAAACCAGAAAGGATTTCAAAAGCAGATGGCATAGGAGTCTATCAGTCTATAGAGAGTAGGGAGGAACAAGGGAGTAGGATATTTAAAAAAAAAAATGCCCCATTGCATTCTTGGATGGATTCTCTACCATTTCTCTTCATCCAGCTAAACATAGTCGTGACTAAAACCCACTGGAAGCATTGGGATTTGTAGAAGTCACACTGAGTTGTTTCAGTGATTTCAGTGAGATGTGACAATCTCTAACTTTAGCTACTGCATACTGTGAACTTTTGCAGACTTGATTTTAAATTTAATGTATTAAGGGCACACACATCCTTCAATGTAAGATATTCTGTATCTGAGCTCATTAGCATCCAAATCTTTCAACATATTGCCATCCTTCTACATGTTAAATCTAATTCAAACCAGAGGTGAAATTCACAGTAAGTTCACACTATAGAACCAGTTATTCTATAGTTGTTCTATAGAACCGGTGATTAGAAGAAATCTCCTTTTGTTTTTTTTTCCAGTTTGTAGGGTTAATCCTGTAAATAATGTAATTGTTTCTAGCCTAATCTTTATTGCTTTGCTCACAGAAACTGCCTCTCCCCTTATTACATTGTAACTTTGGTGAAGTTTAATTCTGTGCTTGGTGATGTTTAATCCTGTGGCCACACCCACAGAACCGGTAGTAAAAAAAATTGAATTTCACCATTGATTCAAACTCATTCCCTTTTCTATCTATCCATTCTGAGGCCAGTGCTTAGTTAGAAATGGCTACTAATCAGATCATTAGGGCAATAATTACTCCGTTGCAGGCAACTACAGATAATCCTCAATTTACAACAATTCGCTCAATGACTGTTATAACAGCACTGAAAAAATTGACTTATGATCTTATTCACACTTATGACCATTGCAGCATCCCCATGGTCACGTGATCAAAATTCAGACACTTGCCAACTGGCTCATATTTGTGACAACTGCAGTGTCCTAGGGTCATATGACCATCTTTTGTGACCTTCTTTCAAGCAAAGTCAATGGCAAAGCCGGATTCACTTAACAACCAGGTTACCCACTTAGCCATTGCAGTGATTCACTTAACAACTGTGGCAAGAAAGGTTGTAAAATGGGGCAAAACTCAACAAATGTCTCACTTAGCAACAGACACATTGGGCTCAACTATGTTCATAAGTCAAGGATAACTGTAGCATTCCTTCTATTAGTTGATGACCAGCTGCTTGCAGCTAAGCAATTGTGTGGCTAATTCACATTAATATATAGTCAGTCTACTGTCCTATCTCTAGCCCTCCTCTTTGTGGGGGAAGAAGAACTACAGGCTAGTTTTGTTCTAGGTTTTTCTATTTCACTATATCCGTTGACTTTGTCTCTCAGATTGCTGCAAAACTTAACTGTTTTTGTCAAAATGCTTAGTCTCTTGATAACTAGTGCTATCTTGTCCTACTTTCCAACAGAGTTGAGCATGCTATTCTTAATGAATAATGGTAGTCCTCTTGCTTTTTCCCCCCACTCTGGCTCTTTCCAAGCCTCAGTATCACCTACTTTTCCTTCAGGTTTCCCTTTTGCAATCTATTGCCTTTACTGCTTTTTTTTTTTTTCATCATCCTTGCTTCTGAATATAGCAATTCTTTTCCACAATTACTCAATTGCAAACATACTGTTGCCCTCAGCAATACCCATGGTTTCACTTCAAGGCTCTGTCTGTCATGACAATCTTGGGACATTGATTTTACTTTATTGTTGTTGTTGTTGTTGTCACAAGTTCCTTCTGTGGTTGTACAATCTGTTTTTATAGTTTTCCTCCATGTCTTGATTTGTCAGGGATAACCTATTGGAGTTCTAATCTTAAGAGACATGTTTTCTTTGATAGATGACAGGCAAAAAGACAGAAGGTAGAGAAACCGGGGATTTCCTTCCGGAGGACTTCAAAGATGGAGAATATGAAGCTGCAGTGAGATTGGAGAAACAAGAAGGCCTGAAGACGGCCATTGATCCCTTAGTAACACATCTGACTTACAAAGAAGAGAAGGAGCTGCAAGCTGAGGTAAAATAATCAGATTTTACGTATCTTCTGGGAATATATCACCAATGTTTTGATTTACTATTGTTCTCTACTCATATTAGAACAAGCCTACGTAGTCTGGTAGGACTGTGCTGAGGATCAGGGGAAAAAATGTTCAGTCAAACCTAATTATAATGAGAAAACCCAGGAAGTTGGGATCTGAAAGAAATTAAAAGGATGAGCTATTAAGAATCCCAGGGGAGTGCTTAATTTTTGCATTCATGATGTAACACAATTTCACTTTCAAGGAAATTCTAGCTGGGGAACAGAGTTGGGAAAGTTGTATTTTGAAAATCTGGACAATGTTGACTACTCGTGGAGCATTAGACAAGACTGACCACAGAAACTACATGATGCTGGTTCCTATGAGTATCATTCAAACAAATTTCTCAGATGCTATAGGTCGTGGCAGGTTATTTGCTTTCTCATCTACTTACCTATAAAAAGGAATATCAGATTAGAAAACTCAAATGCTTGTAGTTCTGCTCTTGGCATACAGCAAATGATTGTCCAGTTACCCTTGGACAAAACAAGCAAACAAGCAAACCAAATCTCAATAGGACAATCTTCTTCAAACTAGCATCCTCTAGACAGGTTGGGTCAGAACATTCCAGAAGTCTCAAGAGAATGAAGCTCAAGAAGTTGATGTCCCCACACAACTACAGGATGGTGAGGTAGAGAGAAACTAGAGCTCTTAGTAGCAAATCATCAAGCTAGAACTTAAATGGAAAATTTTTCAAAAAGGACATTAAAAGATAGTAAAACTTTTTTGTGCTAGAGGTCCAATAATTTTAAAGAGCCCTGAGCAGCTGGAAACAAATTAAATGAACACAAAAATCTTCTGATCTACTGTCTGGGTTAACATGCTGGACTAGATCTCCAGATCCTTCCCAAAGGCAGGCAGGCAGGCCGGGAGCCATCTAAATCTCAGTGGAATGCTCTTCCATAAGGCATGGCAATCAAGTAGGCTTTTGGATGCTGCTGGAGAAGGGTCTATGACAATTCGCTGCAACAAACTCACCACCCCCAACTTGCTGTGAGACAAGAGTTACATTAATATCAAAGAAATGGTGGAATAGAATCATTAAAGAAAGAATGCTGAAGGAGATGAAAAATTGAAATGTGAATGGCAAAAATTAAAATAATGTTTATTTATTTTAAATAATTAAATTGGATTGTTAAATTGTCCCATGACAAGCTGTCCCGCTGTGAGTTGGTCATGGCAAGTTGTCCCGCATTGAGATGACCATGGTGAATTAGCTGCTGCGAGATGGCAGTGAGTTGGCCACAGTGAGTTGGCTGCAATGATATGGCTGCTGTGAGTTGTGCCATTCTGTTTAGGTGAGAAGACCCAGAGCAGATTTTCTCAATTAGACAATATTTTTCAGAAACAGGGAACCCTTGCAAGCAACCAGGCCTTGTGCCATGAAAGACTTTATGTGATACATTATATATCAATAGTGACAGCAAAACAAATTAAGAAATGTATTTATTTAGCCAAACGAGCTAGACATTTGCTAGAACATGCTCCTGAAATTCTCCTGCTAGTCCTTCAAAGGTAAGATCTGTAGATGAGTAAGCGGCAGCAATCTGTTATATGATGCATTTATGACTTACCTGAGAACCATTTAGGAGTATGTTGCCTCTGCTTTAAATACAAGCTGACACATCTTTCATGCAGGGTAGCAGCTCAAGTGACTTTTCACGAGGTGTTAATGAGTGAGACATCAAGTGACAACCTATTCCATAATGTATAATAGTTATTGCACCAACAACCCAGTTGCATCTTTTCTTTGGAAGTGATTCTTGATCAACTAATTTCAAAATGTATCTTTACTAGAATCTCTCTCTCTCCCTTCCACTCCTTCAAACCAGTCGTGATTCCCCATGACTCCATGGACAAGTCCACGCAATTTTCTCAGTATCATTTTCAGAATTGCTTTCTTCTTATGGCTGAGAGAGAAGGACTACTTAAAGTCACCCAGCTGGCTTTGTGCCTAAGTCAGGATTAGTACACATTAGTCTCTTTCGCTTTATAGCCTAACACCTTTAACCTGTAGGTCAATCTGACTCTGGGCTCTCCTTTTAGATTCCCTCAAAAAGTTACTCTTATCACGACTGTTTATAGAGTAAGTTTATGCAAGCAAGCATTCGACCTTCTAATGTATTTGGTGACACAATTATTAGCAGTATGGATGCACTATTCATAATGACAAATATAATGATTGTATACCTCTTGTTCAACATTTTCTTTACTGAGATCTCAGGAAGAAAGGGATTTGCAGAAACAAAATCCATGGCTGTTTTCTGCTTCTCAAGGCTATTTTCTCTGCACACCTACTGATAACATAACTTTTAAAATCTACACTGAAGGGTCTTTGGTGCTCTCTGAGCTTGCTTGTTTTCTTGCAGACATTTCATTACCCTAACTAGGTAGCATCCTCAATGCTAGTAAGGAGTGCTGTTTCTGTCAGTTGGCTTGCAGGGTGTGGGTGGAGGCTGTCTTAGAGATTCTTTTGATTGGGCTAATTACTGATGACTCTTTGGCAGGTTCTTGATTGGGGTATTGTTTACTTGATTGTTGTCCTGATGTTAATCTTGGCGTAATTTATGCTGATCTGGTTGCTGATCACTGATGGA
This sequence comes from Myanophis thanlyinensis, assembly GCA_017656035.1. Taxonomy (NCBI): domain Eukaryota; kingdom Metazoa; phylum Chordata; class Lepidosauria; order Squamata; family Homalopsidae; genus Myanophis; species Myanophis thanlyinensis. The sequence continues at coordinate 14,974 of JAEANM010000749.1, forward strand.
GAAGTGCTGGAGCCTTTTTCTCTTTTGGGCTGGTTGATTGTCCCTTTGCATAGTCTGTAGATGTTGTTAATGCCTATGTGTCTATTGATGGCTGATTTGTCAGAGTGTCAGGCTTCTGCACTCCTGCACATCAGGTGGACACCTAAGCATGACTACTGAGCTTAAGAAACAAATAAAAAAAACTCAGTAATTTGATCTGTCAAGACACAATTAAAACTGATGCAATTGTGGGATGCCTCTAGAGAAACTTGCTCATTGAATACTATGAGACTTAATTGCTGTACACAGCCCTGAAGCATCAGTGAGATGGAGGAGAGATAGGGACAGTAAAAAAGCTACAGACTTGGGGGTGAAGATTTTCCTCTTTTTAACATGGTTGGTAATGCTTGAGATTCCTTGAGAGTCACATGCTAATAATACTGTATTGTGCTTTTTTCGGGACAGTCACATACAAATCATCTTATTGTATTGTTCATTTCTTTTGTCCAGCTCAAAAAAAAGAAACTAGAGGCGAGAACGAAGCTTGACAATTTGGAAGACCTTGAAAAAATCATCACTCTGAAGAAAAGGAAAAAAGTGAAGAAGGTCAAAGTCCCAGCCGAGAAGGAGCCTGAGCAAGAAGTTATAGTACGTTCAAGCAACAAAGTATTTTAATTTCTTTCTGTTCTGCATTTAGTGGCGCATCCTCCAATAATGACGATCTCTTTCTCCTCTATATCAGACAGGACCTGTAGATGTTCCCACATTTTTAAAAGCTGCCTTGGAGAACAAAATGCCAGTGATTGAAAAGTATTTAGCAGACAAAGGGGACCCAGATGCTTGTGATGAGGTAAGTTGGCTTTGATTGATTTCTGTACTATTTTTTTTGACCCTAATTGAATAGTTTTCCTCAAAGGATACTAGAAGCTGTAGCTCAATGAATTATTGCCTTTGAAACATCCTAAGCTTTTACCACCTGTTTCCAGGTTTTTCTGGGAGGGGAGGCAACAACTTTTAAAATAGTTTTAGTGTGTCATTTTCTTAGAATGTACAGTAATCCAGTCTTTCTTCGGAAATGCTGCAGAAACAAAAGTCTGATTTAAGCATTACATCCAGTAGCAGTTCAGCAGTTTCAAAAAGGTTCGATACCCATTTGCACTATTCAGAGGGCCCAGATGACTCTTCAAGTGGCCTCAACTGCTCTCAGAAAGAGTGCTAATGACCAGACTGGTCATTAGCACCATTAGCACCATGTCCCACCATTCAGTCAGAACTGAAGAAGCTTCTTGGATGAGAAGTGAAACATCTTCAAGGAAAAACAAAGAAAGTCCACTTGCCTCTTGTCAAAGCACCTTAGCAACTATCTCCATAGACAGTTACATCCAATATTTAATGTTTTCTCTCCCCACCCCCCTTGGTGATTCTATGGGCCAAATCTCTCCACATTTTCCGATGTGGGCTCTTCTTCTTTGAGTTGTTTTATGCTCTGCCTGCTGTCATACACACAATCTAGATGCAATACTTAATTAATATCAGGCTGACCCAGAAAGCTAAACAGTGTTACCTCTGCTAGTACTTATATGACCATCAAGAAATCTGAAGGCTATAGATTAGAAAATCACCAGGAGAAAGAGGGAAGGAGAAATAATGCTTTAAAATAATTTTTAAAAGGCAGTTGTTTATTATTGATTGTGCTATCTGTCTTCCAATTGACAGTACAAGCGTACAGCCTTGCACAGGGCGTGCTCACAAGGACATCTGGAAATTGTGGAAAAGTTAGTAGCAGCTGGGGCTCATCTTGAATTCCAAGATATGGTAAGCAAAAACTGCATGCCCTTCCTTACACTGTTCTTCAGACTGATTCTCACAAACACGTAAAGGACCTGGAAGAATTATAAGAAAGAGAAGGAGCCCATTTTCCTATCCATTATTATTTTTAACAGGGTATGCTAACACAAGGAAAGAGACAGAATTAACATGTCATCTCATGTCATACGTGCCTGGTCTCCTTGTGTCATACAGTGGTGGTAGAGGTGTCTTTTAAAATTAATTTGACAATGAACGAAGGCACATCAGGAATCTACTTCATTCATATTCTCAATCACATCAAACTTTTGTAGACAAGAAGCCCTCCACTCAAGTTGACTTTCCAATTGTTATGAAGAACTGAGCAGGATATTAGGGGTGTGAATTATTTGGAGTGGGGCCAAATATTATTTGGAGATAAGGCCCCACCCCTTGTTATTCTTGTTAGCAATGCATGCCTCTGGTCAGATGTAATTGTTTAAGGAGACTGTTGTTTACTGCCCTGTACAATTCATAAAAGGTACTTCATGATAAGTTGCCTTCTAAGGATATGCTTCTGCTGCAATGATACACACATGACTTTCTCAACCTCCATGCCAAGTTATGTTCTTCTGGTCAAGTGGTAGGGCTTTCTGACCTACAGCCTATGTGATTAAATTAATCCAGGAGGGGTTGAACTTATCCAGAGAGCACCAAAGAGAGAGCACCAACTTGTAGCTTAGTCATAAAATGTATGTTTTATATAGAGAACTAGACGGGGAAGGACATTTTGTTTTTGGCACTAGGAACTAATATAGGTAGTCCTCAACTTATAACAGTTCGCTTAGTGACCATTTGAAGGCACTGAAAAAAAGTGACTTATGACCATTTGTTTTACACTTATGACCATTTCAGCATCCCCATGGTCATCTGGATTTACATTTGGATGCTTGATAACTGACTCACATTTACGACAGTTGTACCCGGGGTCATGTGATCACCTTTTGCAACTTTCTGATAAGCAAAATCAATCCAGATTCACTTAACAACCAGGTTACTAATTTGACAACGGCAGCAATTCGCTTAACAAATGCGGTGAGAAAAGTGGTAAAACTGGTCACAATTTAACACTTCACAAATTTCTCACTTAGCAACATACATTTTGGGCTCAGTTGTGGTTGTAAGTTGAGGACTACCTGTAGCTACTGGTCAAAACAAAAAATAATAACCTGGACTAAAGCTATGCTTATATTCCTCAGTGAACACAACTTAATCAAGTCTTGGTCACTAGGAATTACGGTTTATATTCAGAAGCCACCATGATCTTAGATCATCTGCTTTGCCTTAACTTGTTGGCTTGTATCCAGAAAACTCTGGATCTTTTATTGAAAGATCTTTCAGTTTTAGTTAATCTCTGAGTCCAGGAACCTGGAAAGTTTTTGTCAATCGAAAAGATGACCAGCCAAGAACCTGAATACTTTTAAAAAAGGCTTATGGTTTCATTATTCCTCCATTGTAATCTCCTGGACTTTTGTTTATTCTGATGTAGCTCGAATCAACGGCTATTCACTGGACATGTCGAGGTGGAAATGTAGAAGTCCTGAAATTCCTCTTAAACAAAGGGATAAACAGAAATGCCAAAGACAAGGTAGTTTATGATAATTGTCCTCAAAATTTCAATTATGGAATATTTGAATCTGGAACCTGCTTGTATGAAATTCTTTTCTCCATCCACAGTTATGGATTATGCTTTCTTCCACTTTTTCTTTTCCATTAGTTGCTCAGCAGTCCTTTGCATGTGGCAGTAAGGACAGGCCAGTATGAATGTGGAGAACATCTCATTGCATGTGAAGCAGACCTGAATGCCAAAGACAGAGTAAGTATACCATCTCCTTTCTTGGTAACGGATAAGAGTAGGTGGTGTTAGAATGCACATCAGAAGGCAATATTGAACAAGAAGGGCCTGGTGTAATTGTGGCTTTTTTTGCTTGTAAAAGTGGATCAAAGTGATTCAAATACAGAGGAAAAGAGGCTTCTCGTGCTACTGAATAGTGTCCCATGAGTACCATGAATAGAAGTGACCATCAACCAGATACAACCACTTTCTGTATTTTATGCCAAGGCCGTAAATTTTTAGTACAGGTAAATGTATAACTGGGCCAGTGGTGGGATTCAAGTAATTTAACAACCGGTTCTCTGCCCTAATGACCAACTGAACCAGAAGTTCTCCAAACTGCTTAGAAAGTTAACAACCGGTTGTAGTGAACTGGTTGAATCCCACCTTTGAACTGGGCCCACAATTGCGATTGTAAGTCATTGTGATTGTAAGGCAAGGGACCTATTATTATGTCACTAAATCTGTTGAATAAAGGACTAAATGTCTGAAAGTGAAGATTTTTACTCATATCTCTATCTGCAGCCTGACCCAAGCCTATATCCCCCGCAAAAGTTGTAGCACACCCATAACTGTACAGAAAGTAAGCTTATGAACCAACTTGTTTTTCATATTTTCAGATGTAGAAAATATTCCCTTCGCTCTTTGTCTAGATTACATGCCATTGGTGAATAATTCATAATTGATGAAGCTAATATTAGTTTACACAGAGCATTTAGCATAGTGGTACAGGCTAAGTAAGGGCATATTTACATCTGCATACTTGTTCCCTCCCTACAGCAATTTTAGATACATAAGGAATGGCAGTGTCCTTTTCTATCAGGATATCAACAATGTTTAAGATGCCTTCTATCCAGTCAGTCGAACTCAGTGTCATGATTTCATACCTCTTTAAAAAAAAACTTAGAATAACAAGAGTTGGAAGGGACCTTGTAGGTCATCTAGTCCAACCCCCTGCTCAAGCAGGAGACCCTTTTTGACAAGTAGCTGTCTAGTCTCTTCTTGAAATGATGAAGTGCTCCAGTGATAAAGCATCCACAATTTCTGAAGACAAGCTATTCCATTGGTTGATTATTCTCACTGTCAGAAAATTTATCCTTATTTCTAGGTTAAATCTCTCCTTGATCAATTTCAATCCATTGTTCCTTGTCTGCCCTTTGGAAAATTGGCTGTCCCTCTTTTCTCTGTGACAGCCCCTTAAATATTGGAACACTGCTATCATGTCACCCCTGGTTCTTCTCTTCACTTAGACTAGATAACAGCTTTTGGTTGCAACATGTTGATACTCCTTGTTGAGCATTGTGAATGTAGTGTATAATCAGCCTCCAACACTGTCATGTTCAATTTTCCTTCCTTCTCCTAGGAAGGTGATGTTCCAATGCACGATGCAGTGAGATTAAATCGATATAAAATGATTCGACTTCTGATTCTCTATGGGGCTAACCTGAATGTAAAGAACATGGTAAGTTATTCCATTGGCAGAGTCCCTCCCCCTCCCCCTATTGTTGCAAAACTGAAGTCACGTAGAAGTGCTGAGTTGAAATTGGACGATAAGGATGCACTGAAATCAAAGTTATTTATAGTAACTGTGATTCAGTTTAGTCTCATGGATTTGACTGCGTCTATTTTAAATATGATGGATCAAGCCCACAAATTGCAAATTACATGTCAGATTATACTCATTACTAACAAACTGCAAAATGAATGCATTACAAGGCTTCTCTCCTCCCCACACCCCACATCTTCCTACTGTTCTGAAATATATTTTTCCTTTGCTTTTTTCCCAAATGATTCTAATTCAGAAGAGACAGAATTTAGAACTTAAGACTATTTAAAAGATGGAATTCAATGCTACAGTTAGTCCTTGACCTACGACCACAGTTGAGCCCCAAATTTTTGTGGCTAAATGAGACAGTTGTTAAGTGACATTTGCCCCATTTTATGACCTATCTGGCCACAGGTGTTAAGTGAATCACTGCAGCTGTGAAATTGCTAACATGGGTGTTAAATGAATCTGGCTTCCCCCTTGATGCTGCTTGTCAAAATGGGATCACATGACCCCTGGACACCGCAACCGTCATCAATATGAACCAGTTGCCAAGTATCTGAATTGACTATGGGGATGCTGTAATGATCATAAGTATGAAAAACAGTCATAAATCATTTTTTTTTTGTCCTGTTGTAACTTTGAATGCTCTCACTAAATGACTTGTTGTAAGTCGAGGCCTACCTGTATTTTCTGAAGAGAAGCACTGGATAGATTCCTACAAGAGCATGGCAGAATTTGGGCAAATCATGCCAGATCTGGGGTGCAAGAAACCCCTTGCCTAACCTTATGAGCCTATTTGTCTTCAAAGCTGAAAAAGTGCTTCAGAAGGGATGTGGATGTTTGCTTCTTCTGTTAGCACCTCCTTAAAAGAGCAGCCTTTTTCATGGTTCATTCTCTGGAGAAACATATTTGGAGAACCCAAAGGTGCTTTTTTTCAGGAAGCCACTGGACTTTCTTATTTTTTCTTTGAAGACATTTCTCTTCTTATCCAAGAAGCTTCTTCAGCTCTGACAGGATAGTGGGGAATGGAAGGATTTAAATTCCTTGCAGACAGCTGGTCATTTGCATCCTTTTAGAAGGTAGTTGAAGCACTTGGAGGTTTATCTGTGTTCTCAGGGTCTCCTGATTCCTGTAGTTTGCATTTTTTTTCCTCTGGAAATCCACTCCTACACCCACAGCATTCAAAGAGTGTCCATCCCAAACTGTATAGCTAAAAGAAAAAGCACCTTTGGGACAGCCATGACCTGGATGACTGATAATCTCTGCAGTATATTTGGAGAAGCACAAATAGGCTGTAATAGGTTCACTATACACTACTGCTATCCCTTCAAACATGTATTTTCCTGGGTAATTTACAACTATAAAAACTTTAAAAATGACCTGGCTTCCTTAAGGAGGTGCCAACAGCTGCAGATTGCACATCCGTGTCTTTTCTGAAGTATTTTCTCATTCCATCTCCTTCATAAATGGGGACTTCTGCACTATTTGCTTGTTAATGTGGCTTTTCTTAGGGCTGCAGATTTTATACAGAATATACAACCCAAAGCCAACCTTTGGATCTTTAAACTCATTTATAAACCTAGAAACACTTCATAGAAATTGATCCTAAAACAAATTGAAACCACTACAGGACAACTTGCTTGCAACAGAGACTTCTGGTTTAATTTTTTATATACTGTACAGTGGAACCTCCGGTCACGACCATAATTCATTTCAGAAGTTTGGTCGGCACCCAATTTGGTCATGACCGGAAGCAAGACTGACTGCATATGTACACACACACACACACACACAAACAGAGAAGGCAAAATTGGCACAGAAGGGGAAATTGGCCATGCCATGTTTGATTATCACCCGAGTTTTTGTTCATGACCAGATGCAAACAGTTTGCAAAATTTTTGGTCAGCCCCCAATTTGGTTGTGGTGAGAGGTGTTTGTGACCAGAGGTTCCACTGTACCTTTGTTGATGATGCCACTTTTCGGATATGTGTTGCCAGAATTGATTAGGTTATATTATTTTGGGGACTTAAAACAGAGCCAAGGTAAAATAAAATGAGTAAAAGCAGTCCTTTTCTTCTTATTTGATGTCCTTCCATATTTCAGTGCCTCACTGCCTTTCTAGATTTGAGTATTTATGCAAGTAGGTAAGTTTGCTCTTTGGGGCAAATATAGGTAACTGAATAAAATAGTTTTTAAAAATAATTAATTAGGCAGGTTTATGAAAAAACAACTACAGATTTTCTGTTGGATTCCACATTGATAGATTCTGGATTGGCCATCTGAATACCCTTGTATGGTATTTTGGTTAGCTCTAATAAAGATACTATCTTTATTGGGGATTTGGGGTGAAGTATGTGTGACAGATAGAATCAGAATTTATGGCAAGGCTACAACACATACTATTATGTAAACTGGAAGCACATTCATTGTTCAGATTGAATTCCATATTAGCATAAATTCTAGAAGTGTGAAACACCTCTCTTCTTGAACATGTTTATTTAAATAATGCGACCAGACAGCTCTCTCTCTCATTTTGCCTTACAAGAAATCGATCCAGTAAAATAAAAAGTTAGCAAAAATCACATTCCAAGAAGCATAATCATCTTTTCTTGACTGTCTTTGTGTAGGAAGGGAAAACTCCAATGGATCTTGTTCTACAGTGGCAAAACGGCACCAAGGAAATCTTCAACAACCTGAAGGAGAACGCTTATAAGAATTCTCCCATAGACACCTTCTGAAAACCAAACTGAAAGCTTCAGGGAATGACCGTTTCTTTGCAGGGTGCACCATTATCAGCATAAAGAACAATGTGAGGAACAGTTCCTGGATATGTGACGCCATCTTTGCCTCATCGAACTAGTGTTTTGTCTTTGGAATGAGTCTGAGGACAAAAGGTTCAAAGGCATGGCTGGAGTGTTACAATTCCACTGGTTTAAAAAGTTTTTTTTTAATTTATTCCTATTTATATCTTGTATTCCATTCTTCCCTTTTTCTTGGATGAAATTTCTTTAGCTGTCGTTTCTCTGGTGATCTTTCAAAACGTCATGTTGATACTAGACTTATAAAAGGTCACTGAAGTGATAGTCAGCCAAGAGCATTTATACAAGACAATCACGTTTCTGAATGTATTAGCAGCTTCACAAGCTTCTCTCCTCCCAACCTAACCCCAACATAATTAATTTTTAGATGTCACCCAACATTTCTGCTGAACTGCTATTATCAGAGTAAACTGTTAAAACCAAAGAATGGGGGCTGGGGAACAGAGGTATGGAAAGCAATTACATTAGAAAGGAACAGCGGAAGTAGAATGAAAAAAGGAACAGATCTGGTTTATTTTAGTTTATTACGAAGAGTAGACCAGTTTTATTCAAAATAGTGGACAATGAACTACAGAGTTCAAAGCGGAACGTTACATAAAGGAAGGTATTGAAGTGAACTAAAGTAGAAAAATGCAATTATTTTTACATGCTTAGTAATGGAAGAAAAGTTCTGTATATATGTATGGCTTTTTATGTACATTTTGTATTAAATTTTCTTTAAGATTTAAATAAGAGAATGGCTTGTTCTGCCTAAATACTTACGGTATTTGTCTGAAGATTATGTTCCATCAGCTAACAAAAGATGTTTGCCAATTCTCAGATAAGTATTAGAGATCATAAATAAACTATGACAAATCTTTACCTTCTCAAAAAACCCAAGGCTCTGTTTTAGGTCCAGTACTCTTCAACATCTTCATCAATGATTTGGACAAGGGGATAGATGGGGAACTCGTCAAATTTGCAGATGACACCAAGCTATCAGGAATAGCCAACACTCCAGAAGATAGGCTTAAGATACAGAAGGATCTTAGCAGACTTGAACATGGGGTGCTATCTAACAAAATGAAATTCAATGGTGAAAAAAGCAAGGTTCTACATTTAGGCAAGAAAAACAAAATGCACAGGTATGGTATGGTACTTCGCTCAATAGTAGTAACTGTCAGAGGGATCTTGAAGTCCTAATGGATAATCATTTAAATATAAGGTAGCAGTGTGTTGCAGCTACCAAAAAAGCCCACAGTTCTAGATCATGTAAACAGAGGGATAGAATCAAGATCACATGAAATGTTAATACCATTTTATAATGCCTTGGTAAGGCCACACTTGAAATACTGCATCCAGTTTTGGTCACCACAATGTAAAAAAGATGTTGAGACTCTATTAACAGGGCTGTCACGGCCCATGGCCCGGAAGCATCACATGCTGGCCCAGCCCCCACCCCGGTTTAGTAAAGGGGGGGGAGTCCTGATATGTCACATGACACTATCATGAAGACGTGAGTTTGACACTCCTACTTTAGAAAGAGTGAGAAGAGTAACAAAGATGATTAGGGGACTGGAGGGTAAACATAAAGAACGGTTGCTGGAACTGGGTGTGTCTAGTCTGATGAAGAGAAGCACTAGAGGTGACATGAAAGCAGTGTTCCAATATCTCAGGCGCTGCCACAAAGAAGAGTCAGTAAAGCTATTCTCCAAAGCACCTGAAAGCAGAAGAAGCAATGGGTGGAAACTAATCAAGGAGAAAAGCAACCTAGCACTAAGGAGAAATTTCCTGAGAGAAAAATTACTGTACAGTGGAACAATTTGCCACTAGAAGTTGTAAATGCTCCAACACTGGAAGTTTTTGAGAAGAGATTGGATAACCATTTGTCTGAAGTGGTGTAAGATTTCCTGTCTAAGTGGGGTTGGACTAGAAAACCTCCAAGATCCCTTCCAATTCTCTTATTCAAATTCTAATCAGATGGCCAATTCTCAAATTGCTGACACTGACTGGATCAATACTTTGCACCAAAGCATGATACCATTTGTTTAACTCTGGCTTAGTATTTGAGGTAAATAGTGGTACCATACCATCATCACTGGCTTAAGAAAGTTACATGAACAAAGCCAATGGTCCTGCATTCATAATTAAAGTTTAAATAAACCATTGATTGTCACCATGATAGGCTACTAAATACTGTTGAGTCTCTTTAATTATGGGTGGTAAAAACCTACAGCAGTTTTGAATGGCTGATGAATGAAAGCATCTGAATACAAGGCGAGGGACCAGTAATCAGTGTGAAAGCAGCATGTTGAGATGATTTGGCTCTATAGAAGGAATGAAAATTGCATTTGAATGAATGTGTAGGCGATGGAGACCATTAAAAAGAGTCATGGTGGATCGCAGGCTAATTCTGCTGACTGCAAGCAGTTCGATCCTGACTGGCTCAAGGTTGACTCAGCTTTCCAGCCTTCCAAGGTCGGTAACATGAGGACCCAGGTTGTTGGGGGCAAGTTGCTGACTCTGTAAATGGCTTAGAGAGGGCTGTAAAGCATTGTGAAGTGGTATAAATGCTATTGCTCAAAGTTGCAGCTATATGGGCTTGATGAGATCCCCAAAAGAAGAGTAAAAGCAATGTATGATGGTAGAGGGAAAGATGATTTGCAATGACCGAAACATATAGCAATGTTGGTATAAACTAGTTAACTTTCCTTTTATCTCGTTTCTTTGGTTATATCTAATTCTTCAGCATTTTATGTGACATAGTTTATTCCAAAAGAAAATAGCACAAACATAGAAACAACAAAGCCCTAATCCAAATGTCTTCAACATTTCAAAAACTTGAAAAGTTTCAGAAGCAGGAAGCATGAAATCAGATTGCAAGCCACTTGGCCAACATTGCAATTACTACCCTGAGATTTCTGGTTTCAGGGTTAGACCCACCCAATGGCCTCACATTGGCAAACCTGCTTTCTGTCAAGATCTAACTACATATGACAACAGCACAATCTTTGTGCTATAGATTACCTGTGATGTTCTGAGCAGGTAAAGAGCAGAAAGTTGAAGGAGCAATATTGGGGTGCCGAACCCTCTATCCCCAGCTTTGGTTTCCTGACATGCCGGATATCTGAGTTATCTTCCTATCAACGTTCTTTGACCAGAAGCACCTTTTAACTCACACCTGTTCAGATCTACTGCACACACTGCCAAGTCTAAAAGGACAATTTTGGACTGGGGTTTTTCGGCTGAAGAATATTGGCCAAATTTTTACAGTATTGTTTGGGGCCTTTTAGCTTTGACATTTTTTTTCTTTTGCAAGGTCGCCGAGTTGGCGGAGGGGGGTTGGTGAAGACAACTCAGAATTGTTATCTTGTTTGCATTCTTTTAGGTTTAGTTCTCATAAGAAACTTTCTCTGGGCATTTGACACCTGTGGGTCTCAGGGGAAACGTAAAATTAACATGTGATAATTAGTGGGGTGGAACTTTCCGTTTTACTTGGGTGGAGAAAGCCTGGGAATTTCAGATTCGGGATTTCTCCAGGATGTACCAGAACAATGTCTTCAATAAAATCTTATTCTTTGGACTTTGTCTCTTTGGAATTCCGACTGCGTTGATGATGTTCTGTGGAACCCTGACACACACTGCATCCCTGAACACAGAACTGTTATTGTGACATCTTCATTTAGTGTCATTCTTTAGGAGCTTCTAGAACACTGTTTTACTGTCATCTTGCCAGGAAGTGATAAAGCCATTAGAATGGGAATTGGAAATGGAAAGGAAGAATTATATGTAATATTCTTAAAATGAGATGGAAATGGGCAAAGTCTTACAAACATGTACATGTTTATTGCCTTGTTCCAGACAAATACACATTGTCTCTGACCTAATCTCATCTTGTCTCATACTACAAGTAGCAAGGCATGGTCACTTCTCAACCCAGGACAGGACAGTTCTTCTAGTTAAATCACACAAATAATCTGGATGCTCCACTATTATAGCTTTGAGTAAAGTAACAGAAACTTTGTTCATAGCTAAAGCCGCAATTTCTTCAAATGATTACCAACAGTAGGTGGCATTAACAACTCTGTAATCAGGAACTCAAATGTGGAATTCCTGTAACATTACAATCCTGTGATGAAATTACAATATTGTAATGATTTTCAGCATGCATATGCAGTTAGATTAATAAAAGCCAACATATTTTTTAAAAAAATCTAAGTTACATATGTAGTATCAATTCTTCTTTTGATCATAAGAGTGGGCAAATGGATAGTGAAAGTTGTATTTGATAAGATATACAGTATTTATTATAAAAGACAGCACAGCTATATACAAGTTCTCTCGCTTCTTTCATATGTTGCGTTGCCATGTTTCACCAGTCAATATTTGAGGACTATCACCTATTTCTCCTAAGGTCCATACTGAGAATTCACCTAAGTAGATACTCATGTCAACTTAGTGATAAGACATTCCTCCTCTTCATCAGCTATCCTAAGGAAAGACAGCATGGAGGTTTGGGATGATGAGTGTCAGAGAGGTAAACTTGTAATTTACAAATCTGTTTTGGCTTTTTTACTGAGTGGAGCACTATCATCATCATCATCATCATCTTTATCATCTTCTGGAGGTTGAGGTTTCTTCACTGTATACACTACTCCACAGGCAGTCTTCCTGGCTTCTGAAATTAAAGAAGAATGTTTTACAAACCACACCAATGGAAAAGTATGATGAGATATGTTAGGTAAGAACTTGTTCTATTGCAGACAATCTAGCCCACAGGTGTCGAACTCGCCATGTCATGTTGCCGTCATGCCATGTACGGCAACATTTTTTCTCTCTTCATGGATCTATGGTGGGTGTGGCCTATGTGCGACGCATCTGGCCCCCGGGTCGCCACTTAGCCACCCCTGATCTAACCAATGCAACATGGAATTGAATTACCCATTGCAATATTATGGAGCCAAATAGCATCACATGCAATAGTGTGGTATTAAGCCATAATGGATCCAGTTCTCTTTCCTATATAAGCTGCCTTAAAATAGAAACCATGAGCCAGGGTAGATTATCTCATCCTAACTGTGCACTTGCCCCAGAAGCTGGCTTGATACAAATCACTCAGCTATCTTCTTGGTTATCTACAATGTATATGGTGAAGGACTATAGTTAATACAAGAAGATGCTTACAAATCATATGCCTGTTCAGAACAATAGATGACAACCTTTTTCAACCTAGAATCCTCCAAATGAGGATAAATACAAGTTTCTTGCAAAGACCATATAAAACAAACAAATCACAATGGAATAAAATAACAATTGAAAACCAACAGTATAAAACTTATCTTTAAAAAGAAAACTAGGTTTTTTTTCCTCCAATAATTACAGCTGCTGGAGATGACAGGTAGAACAAATAAGGAAAACGGTCATCATCCCTTCTTTGTATTTATTATACATCTCTCAATATTGGTAATGCACTAACCTTACAATACAGGTAGACCTTGACTTACAACAGTTCATTTAGTGACCATCCAAAGTGACAACAGCACTGAAAAAAGTGACGTATGACTGTTTTTCACACATTGACCATTTCAGCATCCCCATGGTCACATGGTCAAAATTCAGACGTTTGGCACCTGATTCACATTTATGATGGTTGCATTGTCCTGGGGTCATGTGACCCCTTTTGGGCAACTGTCTGACAAACAAAGTCAGTGGAGAAGCCAGATTCACTTAACCGTGTTACTAATTTAACAACTGCAGTTGATTCACTTAACAGAAAAGTTGTAAAGTCGAGTGAAATTCACTTAACAACTGGGTCACTTAGTAACAGAAGTTTTGGGCTCAACTGTGGTTGTACATCGAGGACTATGTGTACAAAGTTCATCATTCTTTGGACTCACCTCCGTGAAGAAGGACGGCTCGGCTGTTGGTTGAAACAGCTGCCTTGCCATTGCTTTCTGAAAGGCCAAACAACCAACCTCTGCAACTTTTATTAAGGATTCCTCACGTCTCAAAAGATAAACATGCTTTTCACCAATGGATAACAGTGAATGCAATTCAGGGGAAAAGAAAGAGCGAGCTCAACCTTTAATACATGCACACCCTCTTACCTGTTTGTTTACCTGTGCTGGAAAATGAAGATGGGAGAAAAACTGAGATCAGAAATCTTGGCCAACGGAACAATTCATCTTATTACATCCTTTTCTGGCCACAGGCATTCGGCATTAAATGTATCTGATATCTGGTATAAAATCCAGGTTTTATTTCCCTGTTTTTTTTTGTTTTTTTTCCATTCTAAACTGAGTCAGTATTTACGCACTTAAAGGTCAAACCTCTCTAGATTCTATTGTTCAAACCAAGGCAGATTCTGTTTTTTTTTTCTAGCTTGTTTTGCTGATGTATCAGTAATACGTGGGTCTAGTATCCTGCTGGGTGTGTTTTGCATGCCATTTCCTTTCCAAAATTTTTACATTGATCAAGGAAGAGGTGCTTGCTACTCTCTGCCCCTTTGTCCTTTTTTCCAGATACTTATCATAGCATCTTTCACAGCTCAGGGCTTTATCAATCATTTTAAAAGGATACAAATTAGCCACATCATATGGACTTCGCAATTGGATAGGCTACAACAGAAGGGGGGAGGGGGGGAGGAAAGTGATGAATACAGATGCAGATCATAAATTGTAATTGCAGACTTGAGAATTGAAGCACTGCACTCCAAGAGTCAATACTTGGACCATACAAGAGAAGTTTTCTTCCTCCAACCATCAAATGGTTCATTAACTTTGATGGGAGACAAGCTGGATCATGTAATTGCCACTTAAGTGGTCAAGATTTTCTGTAACATCAGCTTTCTCCTACACAAAGGAATATTCCATTTTTGCCGAAGTATGTGTAATAGAAGAGAATGTATCATGTTTGGCTATGTTTCCAAAGCCACAGACTTTGAAATATGACATGTGCAGGCATAATTTTAGAAGTCTAGTAACTCAGTGGCTTAAAGACACGGGATTTATCGGCTGAAAAAAGTAAGTTCTCTGCATTCTGGCAGTTCGAGCCATAGTACCACATGATGGGGTGAGCTCCTATCACTTGCCTCAGCTTCTGCCAGCCCAGCAGTTCAAAAGTATGCAAATTCAAGTAGATAAATTGCACAACTCTGGTGGGACTAATGGCGGCAGCGAGAAACCAACTGATGCTGAACTGGCCTGAATTCAAGGAAAAAACCAGCGGAGAAAAAGCCCTGGATGATGTTGACAGTCCCACAGAACACCGCTAGCTACTCTTGTGATCTAGTTCGCCCTGGATAGCGCACCACAGCAAACTGAACAAGCTAGCTAGCAATCTAGGTCCAAGGTATTCCTCTATAACTATATTGTAGACTCCTGGCTTTCATGTATCTGCACCTTCTGCTAAATACATGAATAAATAGAAAGGCTCAGCTTTCCCCATCACAAAAAAAGCTCCATCACTGGAGGTTTTTAAGAAGAAACTAGACAGCCACTTATCTGAAATAGTACTGGTTCTCCTGCTTCAACAGGGGGCTGAACTGGAAGACCTCCAAGGTCCCTTCCGGCCTATTCTATTCTATTCTCTTCTATTCTATTCTATTCACGCTAAAGATTCACATCTTTCCTCTTTCTTCCAATTCAAGTACAGGCACCTGCTCCCTCTGGTTTTTCTTGCACATCTCACGAACCCTTAGGATTCTCTTTAAAATGCAATTCCAAGTGTCAAAGGCTGGATGCAGCATTAGCCACTGGAGAAGAAAGACAGACAGACATGCCTATCTGTCCTCCATTCACATTCATACTCGTCCCATCAAGCCAAATGGAAGCAGTGACATTTGTGGGTGGCCTATGTGTCTCTGTGTGTGTGTCACAAAGTCACAATGGTGGTCACGTCAATGCAATCTAACATGTCCAAAAGGGCAGACCTTTGAATGTGCTGCCATGACCACCATCTTGGATTTTTTGACACCCGTCTGGGCTGAAGTGCGATGATGGGAAAAGAGAGATCAGAAAACCTGAGTGACTGATTCATTTTATTATACTACAGGGATTTAATATTAAATACATATTATGTTCAGCAAGTAGGTACCATATTCCCCCCCCCCCCCCCCGCAATTTCTTTCAAAGCTACACTGAGTCAGTACTTACAGACTAATGGCTAAACTCTCCAAGTTCCAATGGAATTTTTGACAAGACACTAAATGAAAAGTATAATTATCAACTAGAAGGTACAAGAGGATCCCTTGACTTTGTGATGGACAAAAGCAGAGAATTCTGGGTATCTGAATGAGCCACATAAAATCAAATACAGATTGGCTGAAATCAATACAGATTGGCTGCTTTAAATAGAGGAGGCATCCATTCAAACAACTGAGTGACACCCAAACCCATCCTTACCTTTTCAGCTCCACTGGACAGAATGATATTCTAGGAAAGAAGAACAACGCAAGGGTTATTTATTTTAGGAATCCACATAATTGGACCAAACTGCTAGAGCCCCACATCCTCAGAGTACGTTCTCATCTGAGCAAATGTCAGGGTGTTCTTTTTGGGAGGACAAAAGTTAAAACACTGTGCTCTGTGTGTAAAATTAACTGAAGATTAAAAAGGAAATACAATCCTTTTTCGTCTCTCATTGTCTAGAACAGTGTTTCTCAACCTTGGCGACTTTAAGATGTTTGGACTTCAACTCCCAGAATTCCTCAGCCAACTTTGCTTTGCTGGCTGGGGAATTCTGGGAGTTGAAGCCCAAACATCTTAAAGTCGCCAAGGTTGAGAAACACTGGTCTAGAAGCTTCTTTTTTTTCATGTATTTATTGCTTACTTTAATAGGGAGGGGAGGGGAGGGGAGGAAAGGAAAGAGAGGGAGGGACATTCCTTGCCATCAAGCTTAAATCTAGAAGACATAAGGTAAAAGGTTTGCCAGGTGGCTGTACAGACTATTAAGTAGGTCTTATTTTTTTGGGGGGGTGTGTGTCTTATATTCAGGGAAACGGGGTATTTATATATGCCTGGGCACTAATTGCAATCCTCCCCTTTTTCTGTAGCAAGTGCTCAAGGCCGCCTCAACCCTGTATGCAGCTCACTGGTTATTTTCTTTACTTTCCTTCCCAAAGACGTTTTTCAAAAGGCAACTGGACCTTATTGGAATTATTTCATTGAAAATGTTCGGCTTCTTGGATGAGAGGTGAAATAATTTCAAGGAAACACCCCCAACCACATCCCAGAAAGTCCAGTTGCCTTCTGAAATGTTTCTTTGGGACAACCATGATCTGGATGACTGAGAATCTCCACAGGCATTTGATTTCCTTCAGGATTTTGCTAGCTTTTCAAAGCCATGACAAACAAGGAGGGCGGGCCTCCTCGGGGTTCCATTGTCGGGACGGTGTCGTTTGACAGCCCCGAGGGTGCGAGCCTTCTCTGTGGCTGCACCCTCCCTCTGGAACGAATTGCCCCCCGAGATTCGGACCATTACGGACCTGAGGACCTTCCGGCACGCACTAAAAACCCACCTATTTCAGCAAGCTGGTCTGGCCTAGTACTTAACAGGGTTTAAAATTTTAAAATTTTAAATTTAAATTTTTTAAATTTATTTAATTTAGTTTTAATATTTTAATTAATTTAATTTTAACTTTTATAA
>JAEANM010000750.1:0-32620 GCA_017656035.1 Myanophis thanlyinensis
AAGCATTTCACTGCATATCGTACCCATGTATGATTGTGTATGTGACCAATAAAATTTGGAATTGAATTGAATTGAATATTGTTAGTTCTATGTAATTTTGCAATGAGTTTACTGGCCCGGCCTGCTTGAGATCAGATTAAGCTGTATTCGGCCCCCAGACCAAAATGAGTTTGACACCCCTGCCTTAACCACTACATCAAACTGATTGACAAGTTGCTTATTGCGACGTATGAAACCAATCATGCTTCATGCAATGAACCATCAAATCAAATTGCAGCTGACCAGGATATGCAGTCTCAGTATGAAAAATAAACTTTACCTGCAAGAATTGAAAATCACTTGGATTGTCCATCAGATTTGTCAGCCACAGTTTCTGCTTCTTAAGATCTGCAAGTTGCTCATGTTTGCGCTGAATAGAATTCCCCATATCTAGTAAAGCTGACTTTTCCTCTTGATCAATGAATTCCACCACCTTGGTCTGCAATCGCTTGAATTCTTTTAATAGCTCTGTAAAGGCCCAACTAACTTCATCTCTGGCATTCTTCACCACTTTCTGTAAAGAATGGGAAAAAAACAAAATATAGCATATGCCCATCTGATATCTATCTTGATTTAGGGCTCTTCCAGAAAAATATAGCAAACCTATGGGTCCATTAGAGAAAGGATAAATGATCTTGTGTACCTAAGACTCATCATCAGATCTGTGGGATAACTTCACATTCTGGTTTCCTCCTGTTGTGTTTTTGGGGAAATTGATATCTTCTACCTGCCTAAATTGAAGCAATAGAATAGACAGGCAGGATCTGGCACAATCATGCACATCCAATGGTGTGATAGTGAAGGGGAAGAAAGTTCAACTAGTTCCAAATCTCTAGTCCATCTGGAACAATCTTTAATAAGGGATACTGTAGCTTTCTTTCAGTGGTGGAAAACAGGGTTAGAATGAAGAACGTCTCAGGTTCAGTCCATGCCATCTACAGGATTATGGAAGAAGGGCCACCCTGGAATGTTTAAAAAAAAAAGTTGCTGCCAGCTAGCGTTGACAGTGCCAAAGTTAATGGATCAAAGTTTTGATTGAATATAAAGCAGCTTTTACAGTAACATGCAATTGAAATTCTCAGAATAGTTGGAAAATGCAGGTGTATTTCTTATAAAAGGCAGACAGGTAGGTGCACGTATATGTTAAAACTCTAATTCTCATTTTCTAATTCTTCAACCATGTGGGTTGAAGACTAAAATATATGGGCAACACCAATTTACCTTTCACAGAGTTATAGAGAGAGCAAGGTAGAACGTATTCAGCATTGGATTTTAGCCTATGGGTCACTACTTAGTATTGTCTACAGGATCCAAAGGTACCAGTGAAGCTAGTGACTTCAGAATCCATAAGAAGATATCACAGGGAAAGAGATAATATTAAATGGCAGTAAGGATCATAATTATTTGACAGACTGCATTATTTTTTATTTAAGGTGATGTAGAGCCAGAAATAAATGATGTAATGAAAATCCTTTTTATAAACCATATAAACCATCCTGACTTCAGGCGTGAAAATTCACTATTTTTTCTTCTTTCCCCCAATCCTACCTCTTGGCATTAAATGTTTCTGTATTCCCTGATTTTTTTGTGGGGTGAGGGAATCTTGTCAAAAGTAAGTATGCCGATTGAACTGCTAAATGCCTTTGGTTGGAAATAATACCATTGCCGTCTAAAAAAGTTGCTGTACTTAAATCATCATCATAGTTATCATGTCATACTATACATATGTATTTTCCAACTTTGGCCATATGAATATGTGTGGACTTCAACTCCCAGGAAACTGCCAAGGTTGGAAAACACTGCCATACACGATTGGCCCACCTGTCAATACTAGGCCTGGGAAAACGGTAGCAGGCATCCTAATGGTTGTCATTCAGTTCTGGTATAGATGCTAGTTCCAGTCTTGCCTGCTACAGTACTATCTCCTGATTTACTGTTGGTGAGGAAGTTGTTTTGACCACTCCCTCAACTAACAAGCTTCAAACTTATTTCATCCACTTTTCTCAGTTGCAGCTCACCATGAGGTAATTCACTCTTGCCCTATGTTTCTGACGGTCTTCTGCCAACATCAAAACCTGGTTTTCCACACTGGCATGTATTCTCTGAATCTCCACCTGAGAAAGAAATAACCCCGTCAAAATCAACACAGAACACTTGCACTCAGAGATACTGCAGAATCTGTTTCTTTAGTGTGTAGGTTTCCTGCGCAAAGGCCTTCCTTCCTATAAGAACTCATGCCAAATGCATGGATGCCTGTGGAAATATTCAGTATCGGACACAGAATGTAAGGTGCTCATATATTAAAGTATCAGTTGAGTGGCATACTTTAAAATATCTTTTTGCCAAATAGCCATAAACCACCTGTCTCAATTCTGTTGCAAAACAAACAACAACAGCATACTGTATTACCAAGCACACCAACTTGTTATCTGGTGAACTCAGTGTGGTTGCAAAAAATTTCCTTAATACCCACGAATAATTTTCCATCCTTGTTTTTTTTTTAAAGTTAAACAAAATACACATATTTTGATTAACATGTTTTCAAAATAGTGTTATTTTCAAGAATACCCATGGATCCTGCAGTACGCAATGGTTTTTGTTTTAAATCAATGTGCCCATATGCCCATCCAAAAGATTAAACTAATTGAGGGGCTGCTAGTAGTACCATACGGGGGGGTGGGAGGAAGAGGATGGCAATGAACAACCTCATCTAATAAATGTGAGCTGAGGACCACCACACTTGCTAAAGCAGCTATATTTTGATAGACAAGAAGTTAGTGGCAGCCAATTTCTTTTAGAGTTCATGGTATGTTCGCAAAGTGACAACTATTCTCCAAAAATTGTATTAGATCAATTGTCCCTATGGCCAAAGCCCACACTTCCAATCTCATCCTTATACAGCTTAAACAGCTTTTGCCTTTTTGTTATAAATCAGATGATCTCTCTCCCTCTCTTTCATAAGTGAGGGATGTGTGCTAACTTTAAAATCTTTTATTTATTGTTGGGGAGGGGGCTGCTTATTTCAAAGTACCATGGCATTTTGTTTGTTATTTTGATTTACTTGGCCTGGGGTCCTCTAAATAGGTTTCCAGATCAGGAAGTTGTAATTAGAATCAGCTAGCACCAGGCTAGTAAAGACTGTTTTTATGTACATTAAGACAACAAGGTTAGGAAAAGAAGAAGAAAATCACTAGCAATTCTTTGCAGAGCCCAGCCCTTACTGTAGCAATAGAACAAGCTAAGGAAGTAGTTTTTATCTTGAGTTTTGTTTTTCTTCCTCTCCTCTGTGTTTGGGTTCAGAAACAGGATAAGGCTACAGAAATCATGGCCTAAGGAGGGAAGAGTCACCATAGACAGAATCAGTGATTCTGACACTCCCCAATGTGGCTGGTAATGAACATATGGCAGAAACAGAAACTCTAAAGTACAATCCACAAAGTGTGGAAGGAATCTTAGCATATGAATGAACCTTACAGAGCTGCAGAAAAGAGCAAAAATTGTAAGCATGAAAGGGAAACTATGAAAGCAGTGCATAAATTAGGGTCCTAATCCTGGGCATCAAACAGTTGAATGACATCTATCTTACAACCCCCAGTCCATATCAACTGAGGAGTGTGATGTATGTGAAAAATGTTCTACCTGTAGCGGTGGGTTACTTTTATAGGATAACTGATAAGATATGAACCTGACTCACTTCTACTACTCAAAGCTGCTTTCCATAAAAACAAGAGCAAACAAAGTACACTCTGACCCACAAAGGCATATACAAAAAAACTGCTTACTTCTTTCTTGCTTCTTTCTTGCTTCAGAGAAATGACTTCATGGTTCTTATGCTCTTCCCGGACACAGATTTGGCAAATAAATTTGCTTTCCTCTTTGCAGAATAGCTCTAGTAGCTTACGATGTTTTACACACATGCTGCCTTTCAAGTCACTGAGAGGTTCCACCAACTGGTGGTTCTTGAAAATCTTGTCTGTGTAGTGAGACTGGATGTGGTTATCACACAGGGAAGCTATACATTGCAAGCAAGACTTGACTGCTTTTAACTTTTGTGTGAAACAAAAATCACACAGGACATTCTTGAAATTGGCCAACTTCTGTGGATCTTGAGTTTCCTCCCGTACAAATCTTATAGCAATTTGTCCCAGGGTTATATTTTTGCGGATCTGAGGTGTTGAACTGAAGGGTTCCCGGCATTGAGGGCAGTAAGGTTGTTCTCCAATCAGAGCTAGGTGTTCCCAATATACCTGCAAGCAATTCATACAGAAGTTGTGCCCACAGGCTGTGGTGACTGGGTCTTTGAATACCTCAAGGCATATTGGACACACAATGTTGTCTTCAAGGAAAAGAAAGCCAATCTTCTGCATTGAAACAGGAAACTTTATTCTTGGCTTTGATTGACACAATTTTCAGATATGTCCAAGTCAGTCACCTGTTAAAAAAGGAATCTGTAAAATAGGGACTTTTGACCCTCAAGGGGCACATACTATTATTTTTAAGTCCATTGGACTCAGAAATTTATACTTCGCATCAGGGGCCACTCAAACTTATTCTTACTTTGCATTCTCTCTCATGTGCTCACTCACTCTACATGTGGCAAACTAGTCAATGCAATTTTCCTGGATATATTTTCAGATTTAGGCTCTAGAGCTGAAAGTGATTGGCCCAAATCACCAGCTGGCTTCATGCCTAAAGCAGTATTGGAAATCACCGTCTCCCCTAGCCTGGTGCTTTCATCACACCAAATTCTGGGAGTTGAAGTCCACAAGTCTTAAAAGTTGCCAAGGTTGGAGACCCCTGGACTAAGACACATAAACTGCCTGTGTCACACCATTCTGGACTAGCTGCAACTTCTAAATGCTCTTCAAGGGCAATCCCATGAAGAACAGTAATCTTAACAGGGAGGTGACTAAGAAGGCATGTGTCATTGTAAGCAAAGCCTCCTAACCCAGAAACGGATGCTACTGGGGTAGAAAGTGAACATCTGAACAGGGCCACTAGTTGGCACTCTATGACAACTGTATTGCTGCCCTTGCCGCGAAGTAGTGCCTCTGAAAGGCTTACCTATGTCCAATTGAATCTGCTCATTTTCCCCAATGGCATTCTAGCTGACTGTTATGCTGCTTTGTCACCCGGAACTCCTCTGAAAACCAAGGGGCCTCTAAGATCCATATGCAGAGGTTACACAAGCGCAATCGAATCCAAACAAAATTTAGTTTCATTTCAAGCAACAACTGAAGCCTCAGTCAAATCATGTACTGGAGTCCTAGAAAGAACCCCAGGCTTCGTTGGAACTTAACATTAGATGCCTGGGCAGGCCATTCACATACTGTGGGTCTTGTTTCCTTGCAACATCAGAGACCTCCAAAGCCAACAGGGAGCTCTCTACCTGCGGCAAGGGATTGATGGTCACATTCCCCAACTCCAGAACATATTGCCACTGCCTCTGATGTCACCAACTGAATGTAAAACCTTGCTCAAGAATGCAGTCAGAATGGTTTTAGAAATCTGCATGACATTACAGTTTTCTAATCACGTATGCTACCGTGGAGCTAAGACCTTTCCCAATATATTTTGTTCTTACAACTAACAAAGCTTCTGCCTTAGGCACATCCCTTTGTGAGAAAAAATAAACTCAGTAGTTACTTACACAAACACTTATTTAGGAAGTGTTACAATCAGACACTAGAACATTCAAGGCAATTAAATAATTTGGAAAAAAGATTGTAATCAATCGACTATTCGATTAATCTAGATAATTTAAATTGTGATACTATATATTCTGCAGATTTCTCTGAGCGCTATTATCTGCACTTACCTGTTGAAAGTCAGTTGCACTTGGTAAATTAATAGGTATTCTACTATAGCTCCAGTGATTATAAAGGTTTTCAGCTGTGGTCTTGTCCCACTCCTTGACTTGACTTTCCACCTGTTTATAGCCAATCATGGCGCCTGAATTTTCCAGGTGACATCATAGTTCAAACTACAAAGTAGTAAAGCCCTTTGGTTATGATGTCACTGGCAAGCTCATCTAAATAAAAATATTAAGGACCTATCTGCTGTGTCCTTTCAAGAATATAGGCATCCATGATAAAAGGAAACACTACTTGATTTTTAATATAGCACCCATAACATCCAAACATCTTGTTGCATTGGTCTCAAAAAGACGAGAGATAAATAAGCCATGGTTTCATTCATTCATTTTCTACTGGAAAAACCCCGTTTGTATGGATTAATAATTCTGCTTTAGGCAGTTATTTATATGTAACTTCCCTGTTTATCAGCCTGCTTGGCCATATTACATATTTATTTATTGTTTGTTGAATCAGAATCATTGCCACCACAGATGGCTATTCCGAAACAGGATCCACAATCCCACAATATACCTAACAGTGATTTTATTATGTTACCAAGGAATACATTAAATTCATCAGACAAATTTACAGTATCTGAAGAATCTTTATAAAAAAATATTTTCCAAAAACTGCACAAACCCAAGAATACAGATACATATTTAAGTTTTTTAAATTTAAGACCCCACTTACAAACAACACTATTGGGAAACCTACCGTTAGGCTTACTATTAAATAAGGGCTTTATTCTCCTTTTCAGTGAAAGGAAGCTGTAAGTCTTCACCCTTACTTTGATGGCAAGAATTTTTAATTAAAACAAAAGCAGAACACAAGTGCATCTTGAGAACTTCTATGTAAAAGACCTTCAATCTTTAATACCGGCCAAGTAGCAAGATACAAAATAAAATCAAGAAAAAAAAACCCCAGCACAAGTCATGTCAGAATCTTTATTGGAAAAAGAAATCACAGCATCTCCATTATTATTCAAACACATTTAATAAACCAAGAGAAACAGTAGCAAAGGGCACCGACATGTGACAAACTGTACAAAACCTCTAGGCTTGCAAGCAAAACCTGAGGGTGAGGAGCCCACGGCCCAGCTGTGAAGGTCCGAGGAGCCACCCCTACCCCTTTGTGGATAACCCCCTCCCCCTCGGACCATTCAGTCACCCCTGAGAAAAATTGATTAAAAATGTGCAGAAACAAAGACACTTTTAAGAGAAGGTTAGCTCCAACCTTGCTGTAACGGAACAATTGGGCCGCTGGGTTTCTCAACCAGATACTGATCCCCAGGGGCTAGCTAATGGTTTAAAAAAAAACCTCAAGAGATGCTCACTCAGGTGAAAAGCCGTCCCACCACTGGCTTCCTTTGCTATTTACTGCCTTTCACGGGGAAACAGTATCTGTATTCATGCTCCAAGTTTAGTTTAGTCTCAACCCACATGAAGGCAAATGCAAGGAAGAGCCCTGTTGCTAAGAAGGCAAAGTTACAACTGGTGGAGAACATGAAAGCCGATTCTTGAATTTAAACAGGGTCTGATGGTGGCTTCTCATCTTGAGAGAAGAGCATCCCAGGTGGGGGAGCTAGAATAGTGTCTTGCTGTAGCTGGAATTCAAGCCCTTATATTAAGAAAGCAGAGAGCTTTCCCAATCCCTAATACTGTTTCTGTCTCCAACTAAACTGCTCATCATTTCAGGGAGGGTCCCCCAAAACCGTAACTAGAAATATTTAACAAGGGAAGGAAAAGAGAAGGTAGTCATGTTCCAACACAAAACTAGATTTGCTGAAAACCTCTTACAACTTGTTAGCAGCAAGTGAACAAGAGGGTGGCCCTATTTATTCAGCAGAAACTCTGTTTTCTCTACCTTTAGCTCAAATCTTGTTGTTAACAGAGCAGCCTCATCTCAAATCTGATTTTATTCCAGATTTAAACAGAGCTGTGTTCAATGGCACTACATGTACAACAAAATGAAATTACTTTTACCAGTTCATTACTTTGACATCAGGCACTCTTCTAATGTGGCTTCCCATGCGTGGTGTTTCTGGTGATCATAACATAAATCAATGAGGTATTTGTTTTAGTTTACTAAAGCTACACAGTTAAGATCTGCTCCCCAGCAAACCTAACACTGCTATGTGCCCAGCAATGTGGGAAATGAGTTGGGTTAGGCCAAGATGGAAATGGCAGCTATTCCTGGCAGCATCCTCTGATTTTTCTTTCAACTAGTTCATGCCATCATAACCTCCCTTTCCAGGAAGGAGAGGTTATGAGGATACATCTGTGGTTCTTATACTTCCTCACAACACACACACAAACACATCTGGTTATTTCTCAGCTGTGGACATACACTGACAATGGCTGAAAGAATAAGGTACTCATAGATTTATGTACACATCACAGTGTTAGTTAAATCCAGCCATGACATACACTGTCTGACCATGCCAATACCAACACATTACAAAGAGGAAGGATGAAGGACAAGAAAGTTGCTTGAATTCCAGAGTATGAAGCTGGTTGAGTTTAGCAGGCTGAAGCTGACCCCAAGACCTTTGGTACAGTCTGTTGCTACAGGGACCGAATAATGCACACTATTCAAGCTCTAACCCATCAAAACATCACTGGAGGTATGTTGGCAAAATGGTGGGGAAGCTCAGTGATACATGTACACAAATACTGAAAGTTAATGGAGAATGTGGAGCAGGATAATTTGGTACCCTGTTAAATTTCGTTTTAAAACATTTTGGCTTCATCTGCATTATATCTTCCATGCTTTCACTAGCCATTCACTATCCTCTTTGTTCCCACTCCTTTTGTAACTAGGAAGAAATAAAAGGGGAAGCCTCATTACCACACACCATAAAACGTGAAAAAGACACTAAGTGCAACTTTTTGCTGAGAAATTCCAAGCAAACCAACTGGAATATAAGGGATCCTACTCCGATCACTAACATGGGAGCGTCAATTATTGCCTAGGGAAAACCAAAGCACTGCAGTTCCTTTGATACTTTGGTTCATTATGCTCAGAGCTTACTTCAAAGGCCCAGAAGCCAAAGTTGACTAACGAGAAACAAAGCCAGAATGTAGAGCAAATACTTCAGGAATTCCATTTACCAACAACTAGAGGGGATATTTCACTGATTAGGGATGGCACAAATTAATTGACAAAATCAGCGAGTCCCCTTTGTCTAAAATTAGAATTCAGAGAGGCACAACATTGTTACTTCCATTCAAGGCATTCCAACAGAAAAAAAGATACAGGAGTTCACAAACCACTTTGGACAAGAAACATCACAATAGTTTGGCAACTGTCATCATTTTACACCTCCCTGCCCCACCCGCCCTCCCCAACCTGTGCAATGCCCTTTAGTCGTTTTGGGTGAGAGGACACAAGGAGGGACGAAAAATTGCAAGCACAGAATCATAATGTGTAAATAAAAGATCCTCTATCCCCTGGATGTATTAGGTAAAGAGTTGATAACCAAAATGATTAGAGTACAAATGAAAACCTGCTTTAATGCAGGACATCAAGAGAACAAGGAAACAGTTTCATGCTATTGAAGACAAGGCAAAGCTGAACTTGGCAGGAACAAATCTTCCATATCAATGAACTACTTGAAATAACCCAAAGGACACATTCTAGCTTTGGTGAGAGAAGTGGGGCATAAGCTTTCTTCTTTCCTCTCTTTTCACAGAGAATAAGAAACAATACAACAGAATCTAAATATCACAGGTAATTGGACACCTTAAAAGCATGAAGAATGCTGACCAAACTATACTGCAAGAAATGCCTACAGTTAGTTTTGTAGTGTTATCAGAAGAAAAACCCTCGAGCTAATACCATATCGCTCACTCAACTTTCTTATTTAACAGCTCTGAACCTGTAACATATTTTTTAAAAAAGACTGGTGAGTGAAAATGGAAGAAAAAAATATTTAATTATTCATTTTCAAATCTATCTTCCCTGGGCCTGAATGATTCTAACTAGGACAATTTTTCTAACTAAAGCATTAGAAATAGCAGTGTGAAACCAAAAGTCTGCTCTTTATCCAGGCCTGTGATGATAGATATATATATATATATATTCCCCAAACATGTGTCAATGCCAAGACAGCAAGGAAAAAAAAAAAGCAGAGCAAAGGCGCTCTCCAGCTGGAAGATTCTCTTCTTTTCTCTTAGCTTTCTGTGACTGGGGTGGGATGAGCCTTTGGTTTTTACCAGGATTTCATTCTCCACTGGCAGGACAGGCTCAGCTTTGCTTTGTGTTAGTTTTATTACTGTACAAAAGCAAGGTTGGACTGCAGGAGAAATGCTCTGCTCTGCTAAGTTGCCCTTTTAACATCTGGGAGTTTTAAAGTTAGGTTACATCCGTGATCCTCGCTCCTGAAGAATCTGAAAAAAAAAAGAGAGAAGCATTTCACTTGAGAAGCCTTTCTTGCAACAATAAAAAAGAGCTGCAAAACATGCGACTTCTCTCAAGATCTGACATACAGGCAAGTTTGTATAAGAATCTATCATACTTCCAATACACTTCCAAGTCATTAAAAGGGTTTTTTGGTATGTCACAGCTAGCATATGGTGAACAGAAATCCCAAATACTCAACAGAGTGTATCATAGTATTCCAACCAGGATATAGTTAAAATGTACCGTATTTTTCGGTGTATAAGATGCTCCAGAGTATAAGACGCATCTACTTAACACATGGGCAAACTACGGCCCGTGGGACACACCCGGCCCGTCAGACTTTTTAATCCGGCCCGCTGAACTTGTTCTGGCGCAGACTGGGGAGTTCCGCCCTCACTGACGCGCCCTCGGCAGCGTACCTGAGAGCGCGGCACCCTCAAGAAGCATGGCTCCTGCGGCTTCGCTGTAGGGTCGCTGTAGGGTCACTGCTGCCTCGGTGATCGGCGCGTTGCGTCATCTGACGCTGGGCGAGCGACCTACACGAGGCTGGGGCTGTGAGGACGGGTGCAGGACAACGACACGGAGGGGCTGCTGTCCCCGCTCCGTGCCCTTCTGCCCCTGCCAGGCCCCTCACCCACCGAAGAGGCCACTGAGCCATCCAGGGAGGGCCGTGGGGAGCCGCCCGGCGAAGTGGGACAGGCCGCTGACGCTCACGTGTCTTTGCAGGCGTGGGATGCTGAACGCAGCAGCCATGAAGAAGGAGGTAAGAGGGTGGCGGGCAGGAGCGGCGGGCGGGTGCGGCTCAGCAGCGGCAATGCCGGCTCTTCTCCCGCTGCCCAGGTGCTGCTGATGGGGAAAAGCTGCTCCGGCAAGACGAGCATGCGCTCCACTTCGCCAACTAAATCCCGCGATGGAGTGCATGCTCGTCTTGCCGGAACCGCTTTTCCCCATCAGCAGCACCTAGGCGGCGGGAGAAGAGCCAGTGTTGCTGCTGCAGAGCCACGCCTGCCCGCCGCCCCCCCCACTCCTGCCCGCCACCCTCTTACCTTCTTCTTCATGGCTGCTGCGTTCGGCATCCCACGCCTGCAAAGACATGCAGGGGAGGGGGGGTTGCGGGAGGAGGAGTAAGGGGGGGCTGTGGGAGGGGGAATAAGGGTGGGGGGGGGCTGTGGGAGGGGGAGCCCATCATTGTGGCCTGCGAATCAAAAAGTTTGCCCACACCTGATCTAGCTTTTGGGGAGGAAAACAAGAAAAAAAAAATCTGCCTCTGCCTCCCAACAATTTGCCTCCTTGCAGCAAGTAGCCAACAGCCTGGTCAGCTTCAGCACAGCTTGATTTAGCACGAACAGTTGATTGGCAGTTGGATCGGCCTCCTGGAATACCAACGGTCAGCTGTTCCAGGCTATGGGGATTGCTGCTGCCCAACGGGACCTACGACTGCACTCCATGCACCCCATTTTCGGCCGGGTTTTCAGCCCGTTTTTTGGCCCATTTTTTAAATCTGTTTTTATGCCATTTAATAGGGAAATTGAAGGATTCCAATCACAAAAGGCTTCTCACCTTTGCTTTCTCACTAGGCTCTATGACAATGCCATTGGTCGAATTATTGAGCTCTCTCGATACAACACAGAGAAATTCTGCCTGATCTTCATTTCCATAGTTGTATGAAGATCCAATACTAATTAACTGTTAAAAAGGAAATGATACAAATGTTAAAATAGCAATATGAGATGAACGTAAGACCAGTCTTATAACAACTGAGAGTTACAGATTTGCAAGACAAGTACTTTTTAATGTCCTTTAACGTTTAGAAAGTGAACAAGCATGCTCATATTATGCCTTTGAACTCTAAAAACAGTATGATTGTACCATTTGGCTTCCTTGTCAGACCAAAATACTAACAGATCTTCTGTTTTGTTATGCAACTATATATAGGTATACCAGATATCAGGCCTCATAGGTCAATCACAACATGTTTTATTAATATTGTGTTAATTAATAAAGTGTTACTGTATTTAGGAATGTTCAAAGCTCATGCATCTAATAGTGCATGTTTAGAAGTCAATAGTGACCAGTATGATCACCAAATGTGATTCATGTAATAAACTGTGTATAGGGCTCAACTTGGTACACCCTGTATATGTTGATTCTATTTGCAGAAACAGCACCAACCACTTCTATATTAATTACTCTCTCGTTTTTTCTACTATTATATAAAAAATATGGTATTCTGCAAAAAGAAAAGAATTATATGGCTAGGAACTCCAGAGATAGCTGGGTAAAACACCAAATTTTATCATTACTCCATGCTAGTAGGGTGAATAGCTGCTCATGTACCCTAGCATTAAAATATAGAACTAGGCTTTGCAGATTTAGCCATAGCTGCAGCACCAGCCATTCATGCACTACTTGTCAGGAACACCTTTGAATAAATGTATCTTTTTCTGAGATCATGTGGCAGCTGTGGAGAGCTGCTTTATGAAGTTCCTGACAGATGCTGTGTATGTTTTTCTTTATGTTCTTAATTATATTTTTCTCCTTGAAATCAGATCTTTGTGCAGATCTAACAACAATCACAAAAATTAAGCAGTTATAGAGAGCCGTGGTGGCGCAGTGGTTAGAATGCAGTGCTGCAGGTTAATTCACTGCTCACTACGGTTCAATTCTGTGCTGCTCAAGGTTAACTTCCATCCTTCCGAGGTCAGTAAAATAAGTACCCAGATCGTTGGGAGCAATATGCTGACTTTGTAAACTGCTTAGAGAAGGCCGTAAAGCATTGTGAAGTAGTATATAAATCTAAATGCTATTGCTATAGCAAATTGAAACAAAATCAGGAGAATGTTTTACATTATAAAGGGACAGAACTTTCAATAGTATCTGCACATTATCAAGACTGGTGAAGAATAATTTGACTATATGTATTAAACAGGAGACAATACACTTTTATTTTTTCTTTCCATAAAGTTTAAGTAGCTAAAAGTGTAACTTGGAAGACATGAACCAAATGAACTGTTTCAGTATGCTGAATTCTACCACAGGCAACTCAATTCAACTCTGCAACTCAAATCATCCGGCTTTCAACAACACACAGAAGATAGGGACTATCACTGAATGATGATGGTTGATTTAAGAATGGTGTATCAGAGGGAAGAGAGAAGATCATTACTTGTCTTTTCCTAGGAAGCTGCTCAGTGACAAGACCCATTGTACTTGAATGCAATAGTGAAAACTAAATACTGCATGATAGAGTGAGCTTCAGTTATCTGCCCCAGCTCCTGCCAATCTTTCAGTTCGAGAGCACGTAAATACAAACAGGTGACGGTGGGAAGGTAACGAAGTTCCATGTCCCTTCGGCTCTTTGGACAATGCTGGCTCTTCAGCTGTGAATCGGAGAGGAGCACCACTCCCTAGAATCAGACACGGCTGACCGAAGAAACCTTTATCCCCCGTTTTACGTCTAATAATCAGGCTACAATATAGAATTTTCATAAGATGTACACTTATGAGAATTCAAGATTAGCACAAACTGATAGCACTGATCAATTGTTACTGTAAAATTAAGAAAAGAATGCAAAGATGACTAAAAATCAGGCTTCTGTAAAGAACAGGCATATTTCCATCCAGGGTTATTTGTTAGTGAGATGAGCAGCATATAAATGTAATAAACAAACAAGCAAAATGACATAATATATACAGTGAATTGGCCCAACCAGGTAACAAATACCTGTTCAAATTTCCATCCATCAGACATAGTAGACACCATCTGGGTGAGTTCTTCTTCTTGGCACTGCAGAACTCGGTAAACATGCTTGACAGGTCCCTGGGTTAAAAGAGGGAAACAGACAAGTTAGAAATCAGGATTGTAAGTTTTCTAAATAATAGCATATTACTGAAATGATGATAGTACTACTATTATATTAAGATGGAGGAGGCTCATAAAAACAAACACGTGTAAACGTTTTTAAAAGCATGCTTCTAGCCACCATAGTTGTTAAAAGCTAGGAAGGAAAAGTGGGATGTTTTTGTGAAAGACTTAAGAAATCAATAATATCTCATGAAGGAGAATTCCTATAACATGGCTCTTATGCCACAGGGAACACACATGCCTATCATATCAAATGTATATCAAATATATTAGGACATGGGGGGGGGGACACACAATAAATTTATTTTCTTTCTAATGTGAATTACTTGAGAAGTTCTGCTTTCATTGTCTCGTATTCGCTCTTTCACCAGCCTCACTAGAGATGCAATGTTGTAAAATTCAGCTTCTTCCAGGACACCTAGAAATAAGGAAGCAGAACATGGCTTCAGTATTTGTAAGAAGGAAAGGTTACTATACATCTATGGTAATCACAAAATCTTTTGATCAGAAAGCTTTCAGATCTTGCTGCATGTCAGGAACTGGAGAATATATATAATTTATAACTTAATTCGGGACATTTTGTATTTGAAGATTTGGATGCCACAGCTCAGCTTTTTTATTGTCAGAAAGGTCACCCAGGAATATCCAGAGATGTTGTGATGCTAATGTAAAGAGTGCAGTTTAAATTGTTTAAACTTGTGTTTCAACAAATCTAAGAATGTGGATGGAAAAAAAACCCCTCTCCAAGGCAGATACTTAAACTATCAAAATATTGAAAACAAATAATCTTGAAATCAACAAAATGATATCAAAGTATTTTGTTAGGCACAATTCAAACAAAACTGAATAAAAATCAAGAAACACCTTATGAATAAAACTTGTACTCCTTATGACAATAATCAGGAGATTCAAGAAAAGTTTTCTCTTTATGGAAAGAATCTTGTTTTTATAGGCTATGTTCCATTGGAAAGCAAATTCTAATATAATTAAGTCCCTAAAATAATGCTCTAATAATGCACTATCAAAGATGCATGCATGGTCATAAATACTTACCTACAGTACATACTTATTTGAATGTTGATTTTGTGCTGTTTTTCCACAACACAATCTGAATAATACAGACTTTCTAATATATTTTAAAGACACACAGATCATGAAATCAATAAAATTAAATATATTTAATTCTGGGCTCAGGCAACTACCTTAATTAAATTTGTATGCTGGTCAACTCTCAATAACTCAGGGTGGGATTAAGCATCCCTAACTTTCAAAAGAGATTTATACATTTGTCAAAGTAGTGTTTTTCTTACCTTCTTCTGCCAATTCCTTGTTTATTATGAGTTTTCCATGCCGGAGGTAGTTCAGGATTGGACCAAAATATGTGGGATCCCTATCAATGAGATATGCCCCTGTTTCATCCTGTAAGGACATATAATTCTGTTATAGTCTGCTGCTAAAGAAAGATATTCCAATGGAATTCAGACATTTGGATATGGAACCAACTGTCATGAATCTGAGAATATGGTTCTCTGAGAAAAAAGCCAAATTCTTGCATCAGTGGATATTTTATTCTGCATTTTCTTGTGTTAGATGATTCTGTGACATAATTAAAAAAAAATAGACCATGGCCTATGCACCTTGGCAATATCTAATTAACTAGAAAATTATGTGTTTATTTATTTAGAATAATCTGCTCTTAATTATGTCACAAGTTTTTCCCCAAATTAAATTAATGCACAAGAAAAAATAAACATAATTGTAATTATTATTACTATATCCTTAGGAAAGAGTTTTATCACTTGAAATATAATTCATCCTGTGTGTCTAACAAATCTAATAAATCTCTGTATCTAACAAATCTAACAATTACATCAGCATTTTTGATAGCCTAAAAATATTCTTCACAAAGATAAATCCAGAACATTTAATTTTTTTTATCTATTGGCTCAAACTTTTCTTATTTATGAAAACTCATTAAAACTACACATACATAGGAATGTATCCTACTGAACTCAGTGGATCTATTTAGCTAATGATCTTGGAGAGACTGATCTCAAAACTCCATTAGCGTAAACATGCAATCTGTAAGGATTTGTACAGCTTATTTCTTGTGAAAACAATTTATCTCAATGGCATTTACTGAGTAAACATGCAAGGACAGTATTATTTATTTTATAGATGTAAAACTGAAAAGCTGTATGAGAGAAAAAGTTAGATTTCAAGTACAGCATATAATTTATCTAGTGGGTCTGTGGGCAAGGAACTGAATATGCTTTTTCACAGCTCTGGATAAAAGGAGAGGAAGGCTTCTTATAGAACAGCTGTTGGAAATAAGGCTGTGGTTCCCCTTTCTACTGTTTACGGTTAAAGTACCTTTTCTCACTCATAACTCAATAAGTTTATGCTACTTTTCCCATATGTATGGTTAAGATTAATTTTATGGTTTAGCAAATATTATGGCTATACTGGCAACAAAAGCACTTGCTAAGAATAGGTAAGATGGGATAGGAAAAGTAGAATGGGGGAGGCATTGAACTGGCAATCAGAATCCCTCCTCATCCCAACCCTTCCAGCAGAACAAGGAAAAATGAGCAAGTGGAATCAAGGAGATTTTGGAGAGCTCTTAATAAATAAAGCTTTCCACTACAAGCAATAGGGCTGAATTCAAAGTAATGCATTTGCAGTACTGAAAGGCTACAAAGGATGAAGATATTATAATCTTGATTCTGAAAAATATAGAATACTTTATTTATACATGTTATAAATACGTAATTTATAAATATGTGTATGCATGTTTTGAATAAATCATTTCTAATTATGCTCATTTGTAAGAGTAGTAGTAATTGTGAGAGTAGAGGATGCTGAGGATAGAGTTAGGTGGACAAAGATGATTCGCCGTGACGACCCTTAATGGGAACAACCAAAAGATGATGATTTCTAATTACACTCATTACACCAAGATAAATATAATTAAATTTAAGTTATTTACTGACATATTGTGAAGGTATTCTTCATTGTTGAAGTGTTTGATTACAGACTAATATTCACATTTAAGATAAAGGCATAAGACTGGTCCAGAGGAAAGACTAATATTCACATTTAAGATAAAGGCATAAGAGTGGTCCAGAGGAAAGCTATAGAAAGGCAGTGCTTTTAACAGACTTCTGTATTCAAGCTAAGCCTAAACTTTAAATAGAATGCTCAACATCCTGGTTTACAGCCATAATGATCAAACCAAGTCCTACCTTAAATGCTGTGAGTCCAACCATATTAACATAGAACTGTGCTGTATAAATTACTATTGCTTAATAACAATGGCTCAGCATCTTCTGTAAACACCATCAATAAAGAAAACAGCACAGCAAATCAAGGATGTGTGTGTGTGTGTGTGTATGTGCACAAAGAACCTATGCCCCATTTTTAGATGCAGTCTAGACGTGCCACTCAGCTGTACATCCCTTGTCCCACTCTCCTGCAATTTCATCAAGAGACTTAAAAGGCTAAAATCTATGGCTATGGTTAAAACTGGAATTCTGCAAGGAACTTGGCCTGCTTCTAGAAATACTACTGTTCTATTACAGCAAATGCTGGAGGAGAGCAAAAAGAAGGGTGAAAACTACAGGGAATCCTCAACTTACAACAGTTCGTTTAGTGACTGTTCAAAGTTACAATGGCACTGAAAAAAGTGACTTACGCCCATTTTTTTCAAAGTTACAACCTTTGCAGCATCCCTGTGATCATGTGCTCAAAAGTCAAATGCTTGGCAACTGATTCATACTTATGACCGGCCCAGCATCCCAGCATCGTTGTGTTTTTCATTTTTTTGCGACCTTCCGACAAGCCAAATCAATGGGGATAGGCAGATTCACTTAACAACCGTTTTACTAACTTATCAACTGCAGTGACTCACTTATCCCGTGGCAAGAAAGGTCGTAAAATGGAGTGTGTGTGTAAAACTCACTTAAAACGAATTTCTCACTTAACAAATGTAAACTTTGGGGGCAAACCAATTGTGATCCTAAGTCGAGGACTACCTGTAAGCGCCCCGGAGATGCCACGCCCGTCATTCTGGGTGTGCCGGCCCACGGGCGAAGGTGATGGGCGGGGGGAACGATTTACGCTCACCTTGTCCGAGCCCAGTTCGGGCCCTTCTTGGCAGCAGAGGCGGCAGAGGAACGACTTGGGCTCCCGGCAGAGGGTCTGGCGGGTGCTCACGAAGTAAGTGCCGCCCACGTTGAGACGGACCCATTTGGAGCCGCCGCCGCCGCCGCTCCCCGCAACGGCTTTCTCGGGCGGCGGAGGCTCCGGGCTGCGGGTGGGACAGGCGGGAGCCGCAGCTGGGCGGGGGCTCGGCGGACCCGAGATCGGGAGCGGGCTGGGCGTGCGGCCTCGTGGCGGCCCCTCCCCAGCCACCAACTCCGCCATGGCTTCTCTTCTCTTCTGACCGGGTAGGTGGGGGTCCCTTTGTCAGTCAACGGCCCCGGCAGAAAGACTGGAGCTGCTCCGGTCGAGGCTCCACAGCCATTCCCAGTCCCCGCCGACAGGGAACGCCGGACTTCCGGGATGACGAGTCTCTTCCGGGTCATCCAGCGTTTCTCCGAGCCGAATGACTGCGTCTGACCCCGCGCGTGGCCCCGGCTTCATTCCAGGCGTTCCGCCCTTAAAGGGAATGGGGAACGAGTAAACCCGATCAGTGGCGATGGAAACATCACACGGAAAGGTGGTGAAGAGACACCGGAAGGAAATAGATAGGCAGCCCTGCCGTAAACCCCCAACGGTTCAAATTGGCACTTCTTGATTTGCAGTGGATGTTCCTAATTCATTTCTTAGCGGAGCAAAGACTTTTCGAAGCCAAAAGTCCGTTCTCTTTCGGAGGCGATGTTTAGAAACTGCCCTGCCAGTTTGCTTGGCGGAGATGAGAGAAAATCATTTTAATACAATTTGCACCGTCCTTTCGAGAGGGAAAAGAGCAACTTACTTTACACCTGCTTTGCAATCGCAGGGGTGGCGTGGGGCAGGAGGTGGTGGTGGATAGAGATGACTAAAAAGGTGGACTGGGTTTTGCAGAAGCCTCCACAGAAGTTTGGGTTATTCCCTCTCCCCCAATAGCATTTGCAACCTTTTCGTATTATGATCTTACTTATAATAAAAATAGAAGTAATAAATTATTTGTAATAAAAGCTTCTTAAGAGCAATCGCTTACTAGTGGTCGTGGATGAAATGTAACAGGGCAGAGACCCGATTTTACGAAAGAAATTAGTGATGGAGGTTCAGTGGTGTCTAAAGATTATGGGTTGAATAATACAAGTGCACAGTTCTGCAAAGAACAAAATGGCACAATTAGTCCTCGACTTAATAACAGTTTGTTTAGTGACCGTTCAAAGTGACAAGGTGCAGATACATGCAAGATATGAGGAAGATGTCAAATTATTTGGTTTTTATAAGGATTTAACAGAATTGGATCAAATATTGACAAACAGGAAAATTAAAGAAAATATATAATTATTTAGTATTAACTAAATTAGATGAGGAACAGGTGAAAGAGACAATGATTGTGTGGGCAAAAAACTTTGGTTATACAATTGAATTAGACCATTGGCAAAAATTATGGGAGAGGAATTATAAAGTGACTATGTCAACAGCATATAAAGAGAATCTATATAAGATGTTTTATAGATGGAACTTTGCCCCATCAAGATTGGCAAAGATGTTTAAAGATAAATCTCTGAAATGTTGGAAATGTCACCAGACAGAGGATTCCTACTTTCATGTGTGGTGGACTTGCTCAATGGTGAGAAAATTTTGGACAAAGATTCATACATGGTTGGAAAAAATGATAAAACATATTAATCTAAAAGCAGAAATTTTTCTATTGGGCATTCTGCCAGAAAAACATAGTAAGGAAAATGTGAATTTGATTGTGCATGGATTAACAGCAGCTAGGATTGTATTTGCGTAACATTGGAAATTAGAAGAGATCCTGACAGACAAATTAGTGATTAAGAAGATATTAGAATGTGCTGAAATGAATAGGTTAACATTGGAAATTAAAGAGAAAGATTTAAATGATTTTTATAAGACATGGGGGATATTTTACCAATGGTTAGATATTAGAAATAAGTAAATTTTAGAATATAAAATTAATTTTATATATTATGTATGATTAAGTATGATATAGAAAAATGATATATATGGATTGGAGAATATAAAATATGGTTTATATGATAATGTGATATATTTTAGTATTTGGTAATTAGAATTATTATCTATAGAAATGTTTGTATACCCAGACCACACACAATTTGATAATTGGATGGATAAGATGATATGTAAAAGAAAATAAATGTTTATAAAAAAAGAGCAATTGCTTACTCGTGGTCATTGATGAAATGTTACAGGGCAGAGATCTGATTTTGCAGCAGAAATTAGTGATGGAGATTCGATTGTGTCTAGAGATTATGGTGAATAATATAAGCACACAGTTCTGCAAAGGACAAAATGGAAGGCCAATTAGTCCTTGACCCAGCACTGAAAAATGTGACTTGATATCACCGGTTTTCACACTTAACAACCTTTGCAGCATCCCCATGATCATGTGATTATAATACAGATACCTGGCAACTGGGTTCATGTTTACGACCATTGCTGTACCTCAAGTTCAGAGGTGGTCATCTTTTATGACAACCTGACAAAGTCAATGGGGAGACCAGATTCACTTAACAACCGAGTGACTAACTTACGAACTACAGTGATGCACTTAGCAACTAGGGTAAGAAAAGGTGGTAAAATGAGGCAAAACCCACTTAACAAATGTCTCACTTAACAACAGAAATTTTGGGTTCAGTTGTGATCATATAAGTCGATCTCCAGTATTTTAAAGGAACTCGTGGGGATGACAGTTTACTCTCCCAAGTACCTGGAGAGCCCAAAACTTCAATTCGCATGAAGATTCAACTGCTTTGCCCCCTGAAATCCTGAGTCGGTGTGAAGGGAAGTTCGCTCCACACCTCACCTCTGACTACACCATTACGGTAGTTTGCCTTGTCCCAAAGGTGCTTTTTTTTTCCCCAAGAGGCAACTGGACTTTCTGATTTTTCTTTGAAGACGTTTCTCTTCTCATCCAATAAGCTTCTTCAGCTCTTGGAACGTCTTCAAAGAAAAACCAAGAAAGTCCAGTTGCTTCTTGGGGAAAAAAAAAAAAAAGGATCTTGGGGACATCCACGACCTGAATGATGACTGAGAATCACCATAGACTGGTAGTTTGCCTTGCGCTGCTCGCCGCCCGGAGAAGAGCAGGCTGCGCTCTTACCTTTTGCTGTCTCTAGGAGACGGCGAGGGCCGCCCTCTTTCCGGAGAGAGTCGCCCGGATTGGGCCCGTTGCGCCCTGCCAGGCTTTGGTTCCGGGAGCCTTTTCCGGCGGTGCAATTACCGGGGTGGCTGAAGGTGAGGAGTCCGACGTCCTTTGGGAGGGTCGCTAGTCCTGCAATAGCCTCCTGCTTATTAACCAGCTTTCCTCTTCCATCTTTTTGCCTGTAATGCTTCTCGTTTCGTTATGGCGCGGGCTGGGGTCCTTCGATAGCGCCTCCAAGGACAGACATTTGCTCTTCTGCGTGGTTTTCCTCTTGCTATTGAAATAGGTGCTAAAATAGAGGGGGGGGGGAACAAATTCCGCTGGCTGTTTTGTTTGGGATAATTATGAAAACAACAATACATTGCTTGATATCTCGAGCAAACGAACCTGCTAGTATCCGCTTTTTAAAAAGCTATATTTCCTTTTCTTTTTTTTTTAAAGTAGAATCGAGGACATGATTTTGAAACATCCCCAACCTCTTTTTTTGTAGGTGTGTTTTTTGTTTGCCTTCGAGTCATTGTTGACTTCTGGCGACTCAATTTCGCTGCACACATGTTGTGCATTGACATAAAGGGTTGAATTGAATTGACTTGGCAGAGATTTCAGAAGTGGTTTGCTATTGCCTCCTTCCTAGGGCAGAGAGAAAGTGACTGGACTCAAAAGTCACCCAGCTAAAAAGCCACCCTACCTAAAAAGTGGGATTCACACAGTCTCCTGCTTTCTAGCCTGATGCCTGAACCATTATATAAACACCAAGTTTACTTCTGAATAAATCTATGGTGCATTTTAGTTCCTGATTTCATTTGATTGATAATTTCTGGTTTTAGAAATGTCTGCTTCCTTCCTACATCACTTATTTTCTTATCTATTTCCTTTCTTCCTTACTCTCTGTCTCTTCCCATTTTCTAGGTGATAGCAATGGCTGGCCGCAGGGTTGCTCTGAAAGCAATAGATTGGGCAGCATTTGCTGAACGAGTGCCAGTTAATCAGAAAACTATGTTTAATGCTTTGAAATCCCGTAGCGATGCTATTGCAGCCAAGTGAGTATATTTCTTAGTTTGTAAAGAGCACCATGGAAAGAAAAGGAATGACATTAAACCAAATATCTTTGTGATCGGTGGATGCATCAATGGCATTATTTGGATTACATTATTAAATACATGTTTCCAGACTTTCTGAACTTGCTTCTTATATCAGTGCAATAAAAGCCATACTTTTAAGGCATAGGTGTACAGTTTATTGAAATGGGCAAGCTTTCAGATCTAGTGAAATCTTTAGGCTGAATGATTTTACTACAGGTATTAAATTTAATTGAAATAAAGAGTTAAATAGCTAAATAGCAAGACTATATTAATTGCCTCTCAGTCATTGTTAGTAAATACGATTACATATGATATGGAAATTTTTTGGTACGGACAGTAATCCTCTCCATCCCACATATCTTTATAATATTGTTATCAAGTTTTTATCTTGATAACCAAGAGAATATCCAGACATTTGTTTGACTTTTCTTGTTGTGAAGATCAAGAATGAAAAATGACTTTAGAAAAAGAAATAATCTGAAGCATCCAGTAGTTCTGATGTTCTTTTATGTATCTAAATAGGCTTGCGTCTTTGCCAGAGACACCACCAGCCATTGACTGGACTTTCTACAAGACTACAGTTGCGAATCCTACCCTAGTGGACGAATTTGAAAAGAAGGTGAGGCACTTTTAAAATTTTGGGTGTTTGAGACTTATTTCATTGCATCCAGAAGAGACTTGGCAGTTCATAAACACCAATAAAAATGCAATAAAACTTTCACAGTAAAAAGATGAAAAACTAAAGACTATACAGTGTTACACAAGCTGATAGCACCAATTCATCCCTCTCAGCTTCTTTGAAATACCTCCATTTATTTTTTTTAACAATTTAGAGAAAGTAAGTAGAGTAGGGGGCAAATCAAATCTCTGGGAGAATGCAGTTCCAAACATCCAAACAGAGATGTAGCTATGAGCCTTCATATTTCTTATCTGGCAAAAGTTGGGACTGACAAGGAGGTTCTTCAGAGATGTTCAAGTCTAGCAGTTCCAAATTGGGTGGAAAAAGTGCTTCTGAAAGTGTTGTCATCCTAAGTTATGTAGTACTTTGAATTGTACTCAGGGGCTAATTGGAAGCTAGTTCAGGACCTAAAGCACAACATTGCACTCATGTCAAAGCCTAAAGCAAAGTACTGTACTCATATCAAGGAACTATCAGCAGCAAGCCA
Organism: Myanophis thanlyinensis; assembly: GCA_017656035.1. NCBI lineage: Eukaryota > Metazoa > Chordata > Lepidosauria > Squamata > Homalopsidae > Myanophis > Myanophis thanlyinensis. The sequence continues at coordinate 23,760 of JAEANM010000750.1, forward strand.
CTGAAGCTTTCAAGGATATTCAGAAGTAAATTTGTGTGTAAAGTGGAGTGCAGCTGTTTAGATAGGATGTGGACATGAATCGCTATTGCAAGATCTTGTTTTAAGTAGGGATGCAACTGCTGTATTAGTTGAAGCTAGGCATGATCATGGCTTCCTCCTTCACACAAAGTTGTAGCTGGGAACCTTGCTTGCCTAGGCTTTTGATCATGTCAGGCCCTCACTTAATGACTGGTTAGTGTCTGGGTTATGACACTAACGGGGACTGCCAGGATTACCATCACTAAGCAATGTGGTGATGTGATGTCATGCTTAAGGACTGAATCACTTGATGACAGAAATTCTGGTCCCAAAAACTGTTGTAAGCCTAGCACTACTTGTACGAATATCCAGGTCTTAACAATGGTAATCCAGAAGAATGATTTATGCTGCCTTAATATCATGCCTTGATCTAAAAGCTCACAGGAAAGGATCCTCAAGGGTGCTCTGTTGGTATATCCTTAAAGTCACAATAATCTTATTTCAAAAAGTAAGGTTAGACATAAGGCAATAGTTGTCAAATGCAGCCTCTTCAAGAATGCCAGCACCACCCTCTCCCTAAGACACACATTGACCATGCTCCTCTTGATTTCCCAAAGAAGCTAGAGGGGCGAGAATCAGATGCTCATGTGGGATGTGTCAGATGAGAATACCCTATCCCAGTGTTTCTCAGCCTTGGCAACTTTAAGATGTTTGGACTTCAACTCCTAGAATTCCTCAGCCAACTTCGCTGGCTGGGGAATTCTGGGAGTTGAAATCCAAACATCTTAAAGTCGCCAAGGTTGAGAAACACTGCCCTATCCATTTCAATAGCATTTGGAAGCCAGATAACATGACACAACATTGATGCAGTCAACTCAGGGAATTTTCCCTATGAAGAGTCAAGATTTATGCAAATCTGAGCAGTTTCATTGGCAAAGTGTTGGGCTAATTGGTCACACCGCCAAGCAGGAGATCCAGCGGTAGTCTCTTCCCTAGAAGGGAATTGGCTACTCTAACCTGGGCTCCAGATGACAGGCTGCCCAATGTACTGTAATAACGGAGGGAAAAACCACCAAAACCACTATGAATCTGTAAATCTGGTGAAATTTAAGCACAATTCTTGTAAACTAAAGTGTAAGAACACCACACTTATTATAAGACTTAATGATATCACAAGATTTTCATTTTTTTAAATTAGCCTTATTGTCTCCTTCTTGTAAACTGACTGCTGTTGTTGGGCAATATCAACTAAAATTTAAAACTGCAAAATCTCTTTCGCAGCAAAATGGCAACTATTTGGTGGTGTTTTTTTTTTTGCCTGCTGGATAACTCCTAAATTTTGAAACTGGCTGTGGTTCAAGGAACTAACGGGGAGGAGAAGGGTGTGAGCTACTAGAATAAAGAGATTTGATTGAGACTTTGTGCTTATTCCATTAAATTAGGTATGTCCAACATGTGGCCCCTAGGCAGCATGAGCCTTGGACACCTAGTAAGGTGGCCCCACAAGATCGTAAATTTTTATCATTATGTGATTTTAGCGATATGTGTATACATTAATCATATTATATACTTTATATATTGCCCAAGACAATTGCTCTTCATTCACTACAGCCCAGGCAAGCAAAAGATTGGTTGCCCATATATTAAAGCTCATAAAGTGGTACATTTTTTTCTAGGAGTGTAAATGAGCCCCGTTCTTTTGTCAGATATTTAAGGTTAGTCTGCAATAGATATTTGGAACCAGAGAATTTAGATCTTATGATTGAAAGGTGCTTAAATATGTACTGTACTACTGAATTAGAAATATAAATAGAAGGAAGAAGGTACAAATGGTATGGGTTTGGAAACCAGAAGCTACGCATTTCATTTATTCATTTATTATTTCCTCAATTTTCAGTTTAAGGCACTGCAGATTCCTGTGCCTGCGGATACCGAAACAGCTAAAATAAGCACCCAAGAAAAGGAGTCTGTAAGTATTCCGCTATCTTGCTACCATTTTTTTCATTGCACATGAATGGTGTTTGAAGAGGTATCTGCATGGCATCTTAGCAGATGTCTCCTGACCTAATCTTTACTCACGGTGCGATTAGTTAAATTATACTGACCGTCATTCCCTGCTTCACACATTCCATCTGCTTATGGATTTCTGCCTTTAGTAATTTCTCTGCTAGAATTGTGGCACTGACAATGGCCAATTTTAACTACAAGCATTGCAGGCTGTACATTGACTGGAAGAATAAGTTGAAGACCTTCCATTTCTTCCTCCTTAAGAGTAAAAGCTGGAAATAACAAATAGTACTTATGAGATGCAAAGTAGAAAATTAGAACATGAATGCAAAAATGAAGGAAAGGAACGATTTCCTTACTTCTTCACTTGTGCTGCATATATTTTATATGTTCTAAATAGCAGTGACAGTTGATTTTTGGATTAATTATGGAACCATCCATTTCTTATTGCACTCTTAAGATACAACATATGGAATGGGTGGATATTTGAGAGATCTGGTAACTTTGATCTGTCAATTTCAAAAAGGCAGGATAAGGATTATGAGAATTAGCGATATCCAATACATATTTTATGTACACATGGATATTTATTTGCAGAGCAGGTATAAATCTCTGTCACTGTGATTGTGGTATTGTTGACTTTATTATTGGCTATAAAGTTCAAACTGCCCATATTTTACACAACAGACATTGTTCTTATACCAGGTGCAGGAGAATGAACTTACCCATTCAGTTTGCTAGGAATGTGTTTTCAACAGTTACATATTGCTGGCCTATTGTAGACATATTCCAAATTTTTAAAATACATTCAGCATTTTTAACATTCCTTATTACTTTATGAACTAATGATCAAAATGTATAACAAAAACAAGCTCTAATTAATTATAAAATCAGCCAGACTCAAAATTCCTGATGCTTTCTCTGCATGGGGTAAGTCAATCTGAGGATGGAATATCCAAGAAATCCAAAACCTACTAGTACTACATTTGTGTCAGGAGCACCAAAGCACTTCCGGGTTGAAAGGATTGAATGGCGACATTACTGTTGCCCGGGGGATGCTCAGTCGGGAGCTCCTTTCACGTCCCCATTAAGTTGGTTGCTGATGTGGTACCCATCTATCTACTTGTGGTCACCCGCTTTTGAACTTCTGGTTTGGCAAGAGCTGCAGCATGTGACAGACGCTCAACCTATCCTGTGGCAGCAACTGGGTCTTGAACGTGAGCCTGCCAATTGTTATCCCAGTGTCCTAACCTTGTAAGCCATTGCCCTCCTACATCCAAAGCCTTTTTTGGCTCCTGCAAGCAGGCCAGTTATCAGGGACAGTTAGGTGATTGTTATCCATTCTTTGCTGTTTGTTTAGATGTTCTTTTTCTTACGACCATAACTGAGCCCCAAAATTTCCATTGCTAAACTTGACAGAAGTGAATTTTGCCCCACTTTCACTTCCCACCGTTAAGTGAATCAGTGCAGCTGTTAAGTTAGTAACACAGTTATAAAGTGAATCTAGTTTCTTGATTGACTTTGCTTGTCAGATGGTGGTAGAGATGATCACATGATCCTGGACATTGCAACTGTCATAAATACGTGGCAATTGCCGATTTTGATCCAGTGACCATAGGGATGGTGCAATGGTCATAAGTGTGAAAATCAACCATAAGTCATTGTTTTCAGTGCCATTCGAACAGTCACCAAATGAATGGCTGCAGGTCGAGTATTACTTGTACTTCTTTTTTCTCACAAACAGTAAAAGAGATGCTGCATCAGCCTGTTGTATATTTCATGTTGCCAGTGTATCTAGGGATCTTTTTGATACTGTGTATCCAAAGTATTTGCTAAAATACTGAATCCTGCCCATTAATTCATTTTCCCTGCTCCCTGTCAAAAAAATATGGGCTGGAGAGGCATTGGGAGGCATGTCCTGTGATCAGATCCATTCAGGCCTCTCTGCTCCCATAAGTAAACATTTAAGTCTACAGATATCTTCTCTGGAACCAAAGTTTCTCATATCTATTCTTTCAGGATAAGAGTGCTGCTGACTTTGTACAGGCTTCTAAAGCCCGCATTGCTGAATATGAGGAGGAGGTAAGCTAGCAATTTTAATTATACAAAAGGATTTTGGCATTGTACTGTATTTATTCTCCTAATAATTTCTGTCCTGCTGGTTTTCAGCATTTCTCTTCATCTTGCGTTGATAATTATGTTTTTTTCTTTTTTCCTCTTAAGCTTCAGCAACTGAAAAACATGATACCTTTTGAAAATATGACATATGAAGATCTACCTGAAAGGTTTCGGGATCCTACATTGGACCCAGTAAAATATCCTCATTGGCCACACAAACAATGTTCTGACATATAAACACTGGCTGTTTGAAAGCATTGTGCAACATCAATTCTTCTTCATGAATCTATTAAATAAAGTAATTGCACATGAGCCTTCTACATCTGCCTCTTTTTTTTCTAAGAATCCTGCAATTTAGCCAATTACTACTAAGATTGCATGAGATAGTTGCCTCTAACATTCTTATTATAATGTCCTAAAAGTTGGAGTATTTCCGTTTTTGGTTTGGATTTGATTTAATGTTATAAATCCTGGAATTAATAATATTGGATTTGTTCAAATATGAATTATGATATACTAAAAAGCCAAATATGCATATACAAAGCTGTGGATTGATGCTTTAACTCTGAATATTTACCTTGCAATATATCCCTATTAGGGTTTTTTAAGTATGGTACAGATCACAAAGACGGCATTTGTTTTTTTACAAAAATATGTTTTATTGTACATAATTAAATTCCTACTCCTTCTGAAGTAAATGCTTATTCTGTGCTTGTTTCTATTTTTCTCTCCTATCTTATTCTACTATTCTATTTAATCTATTAATTTTGTGTCCTTGTTCCTATGTGTTTGTTTTGTACCATTATTTTCTGGGCTAATTATTTCTTAGCTCTTTAAATATTTCTCTTCCCCCCCCATCCTTGCCTCTTATAGATCAATTTCAGTCTGTTTACATGTGAGAACCTATTTTACTCTTCTATAAAGTTGCAAATGTTTTCCTTTTGAAGTTGGTTTAAGATGGCATGCCTGCAGGGCAGGGAGAGAGCATGTCATATTTTCAGAAGAAAGCAGATTATTTAGAGGCTATTTAAATGGTTTATTTTGTGGAGAGTGAAGACTGGGAATATCGTGTGAAAACTGTCACCACAAATGGATAGCCATATCTGTTTCTGGCTTTTTCCCGCCCTGAGGCAACAGTGGAGAAAATCAAGGGAGATATCATCTCCCCTTAGCCTGTTTTGTTGAAGATTAATAATCTTCTTCCTCTTCCTTTTGCATCATTATCCAGAATACAGACATATATATATGCACTTAAATATAAAAGTGTGTTGCACAGAGATTTACTGGAAAGATTAGCAGAGCCTGGATGACATGATAAGGAAGCTGGGTTTTTTCTTTTTTTGGGGGAATGGCTCATCTGAAAGGCAAAATGGGTGCTTCCCCATTGCCTCAGTTTAAAAAGGCAAATGTTTTGATGCATCAGCTGTTGCCATCAGGGGACTGGCAGCACATCCAAACACTAGAGATAATGGAAGCATGCTCCAGAAATATATGGGTTATTTGCTTCCTCAACATTCAGTTTGTAAATTGCTATTAAGTCACTGCAACTTTTTGAAGAGTCCACTGGAAGGCAGCTTGCTTTCTTTCAGCAAAAATTGCTGTTGACTGACCTCCCAGAACCTCTCTATATCGGTTATATAATAAAAACGTTACTCTATATAATTTTCCATGAATTTAACATCCATGGGCTGTATGCTATTAGAAATACCCTAACAAAAAGACCCAAATCAGTATTCAACTAACATTAGAAAACTCTAGCTTACTAATTGCAGAAAATAAGGAGGACTAATAATTCCATAATTTTTTAGAGAGCTGGGTTCATAAAACACCAAACCCATACTAAATGAGAGATGATTTATTTACTTTTTACTTGCTGTGGTATCTACTGTATGCTCCTCAGTTCTTGAAGAGTCTGAATGGCTGGTGTAAACCAGTACATAGAGTTAAAAACATAGTATCAAACGTTCATCACAAAAATGTTCTACCAGATGTACTTCCAAATACAGAAGACCAATTCTCAGCATTCCTGAAGTGCCAGGTCTTCAGAACTCCAAGATAGAAGGGGTCATCTGGATGTTCAAGGACAAGTTTGTTTTAAAAAAAAAAAAAAAAAGCAGAGACTCCTGCAGCTTGAATCCTGCTGTGTTCAAAAAGGAAACAGGATTTTTTTAAAAAAAAACAACCCGGCAAATTACAGATTGGTTAACTTAATGTCTATATACAGTAAATCTCTGGACAGATCGTTGAGGTGCCAGTTTGTGAGCATTTAGAAAGGAATGCATTGCTTCTCAGGAACCAGAATGGGTTTATTAAGAATAAGTCATGCCAAATCAACTTCATTTTTTTTTTATACAAGCTGACACATTAATGGAATAATGTGGAATAGTCTCCTGTGAGATTGTAATTGGGCAAAATATTTTCACTATATCTAGCACCATTTTAAATCATGGTCGTTTTGTGCATCATTTTAAGCCAAGATTTGTTAACCAACATCACTTGGTTAGGTGTATGTGGCAGAGTGCATGCATGTGCCTGCCTGGGATGTAGTGAGTCTGTCTCTTGCGCCCAACATCAGAAAGTGTATTTAAGCCTTTTCCCTTTATTTTCTTTTTCAGTGAGAACTATGACCAGCAACTTTTCCCCAAATAAATCCTTTTGAGTGCTAAAACATGTAGAGTCGGGTAAAGTGGAGATTTTTTTTCTTCTCTGCTTTCTGTCTTTTCAGTAGTTCTATAGGGAGGGCTGAAGAATATGCTAAAATTAAATTGCTTTCAGGAGGAAAGTCAGTGATTGTAGAGGGAAATGAAATGATTTATACACCGCTGTCAAAGCAAAAAAGGATGATGTGTGTCTTAAATCTTTATAGCACAGAGGTAAGATTTGGAAGAGACTAAGACAAATACTTCCTTGATTCGTGGGAGTATAAGCAGATAGAGGAGGTCCAATACAATCAGATTTGGAAGATACTCTTATTATAACCTATCTCAATAAATCTGGTTTTGGTCTTCCTGTGGTACTGATATTGGGGGAGGGGGGTTGGCCTATCTGGTGGTTTAATACCGGTCAAAATCAAAAATTTTATTATCTATTAAAATAAACACTGAATTGCAGTTGAAAGAACAAAACCTGAAAACTATAAAAAAAATAACGTTACCCATTACCTGCTGCTCTGGCCAAAAACGTACCTGCATATACACACAAACAAAGGTGCTATTAATTCAAATAGCATTCTGACCAGGTTCTGCTTTAAGAAAACTCGCTATAATCATTTATACAACCTGATTCTTCAACTCATTGTAATACATTAAATCTGTTCCTCACTATCTTATTAATACCCTACTGGTTGTGTTATGCTATAGTCAGACATAACTCACTGATGGCATTGCTGCATTTCTCTTGAAAGGAACCGTGTTGATAATTTATTTCCAAGACCTTCTAGGCTAGAATAAGGATTAAAAGGTCACCGTTCTAATCACCTCATTCTTCTCTGATTGGAAAACAACGTCCCTTCTCTTCCAACTGCTGAGAAAAGAGACAACAGGTAGGGACACAAAAACAGTTTCAACCAAGCATTAATGGAGAATGGATATCGCTGCTGAGAAATCTTGTCTTGATCATTAACCCTACATCCCCAAGGAGCTCTGGGGCATGCTTTAAATACAGCATTTTACGATGCAAAAACCAGTCTGGAAAGACAAAATGTGGAACACCATATTAAAGAACTTTTTATTTCATAAAGTTCTGAGGGAAAATATGCACAAGACTTGTTTGTTTTAGAAATATGTTTTCTTATATATGTATCAATATTTTATCCTACATTTAATTTTTTCTTCTTCGATTGTCTCATGGGAAATTTTAGGATTTAAAAAAAATCCTCTTCAGCCCACCACCTTCTTTGAGAAAATAACCACTCTCTTTAACAATATTGCCCTAGCTGGTATGAGTTTGGACCGCCAATGCCACAGTTTCTATAACCTTCATCTACTAAAAGGTAGTGCATCCTAAAGGCTTTATGGTTTAGCTAAAACAGTGATGCACTTGAAACAACTACAATGATAGTAAGATTAGCAAACAGATTTTTAAAAGATTTCTACATAATATTGATAATATTTTATATTTGTACTGTCTTGATCATGCACTAAATACATGCATGCACACATATGCCTCATAATTTGGTTTACATTCAGATACAGCTAAGGAAATAGGAAAAAAGAAAAGGGAGCACCATCAAAAATGGTCAGAAGAAGAAAGGAAGCCATCTTCAGACCCTACCTGAAAGAAAAGGTAGTAGTTCAACTCCACTATCAAAACACTTTGCTCAAGGATCAGTTATAGATATCAACTCTTGTAGTGTTTTGCATTGAGAAGATTCAAGTACAATTTCTTTATAATACTTTCCTCCTGTCTGGCCACTGAGATGAAGAAGGGGGCTAAAGTTTTTAAAATAGATCAGGTCAGAGGCATCCACAAGATACGGATGGGGAAAAAAAGTCAAGATGGTGAACATGATGCTGCAATCAAAGCTCTGCTCATTTTTTATGTGCATTAATTTGCAAAGATAATTGGCAAAGTACCAGGAGAGAGACAGAGATACTTGGGCTTTCATCTCCATAGTAGCTTTTCATGTTATGAACATTTAGGTGGAAGAACTCTTTTTTTTTTGTAAAAATGTTATTAAGTTTTCAACAACAAACAAACAAACAACTACACAAACAAAC
>JAEANM010000751.1:0-32609 GCA_017656035.1 Myanophis thanlyinensis
GGGGAAAATGGTACTAATAGATACATAAAAGAAATCTACAAATGAATTTGATAATCTGTATGACTTGGGATTGTATAAATAACAGCATTTCACAATGTATTTTCTTCCCATATTCATCAAAGCTACGGATTTATTTGCTTTATCAAGTGAAACAAAACCACAATAAGTTTCATTTGACAAAACAAATTTCTTATTATAAGAAAATGCATATAATCCAAATTTCAGGAAAACATGGACTTTAACAAAAAGAACAGCACATATGCATAATGGAATGTACATCAATAATGCTCTTTAAAAACTGAACAACCAAATATACTTTTCAATAGAACTAAGAGAGAATTATCTTGCATTGATGAAAGTATATCTTTAAGTCATTTCCACTGGAGTCATCAGCTTTAAATTCTAAAATGACTTAATCCAGGCATGTCAAACCGGCAGCCCACAGGTCAGAAGCGTCGTGATATGTCACATGATGGCAATGTGCTACCACGAGTTAGACACCTATGACTTAATCAAACCAAACTTTTAGTAGGTTCATAGACCATCATAAGGAAGATGGTGTACAGTCAACTAAAAAGCATAGAAGGTATATCAGAGTCTAAAAATAAAAATTATGAAAATCTGGAGTACATAAAATGGGTTATGGTTTCCTACTTGAAGTCTGTTTCAGAGGTGGAATCTGACCAGTTTTGCTACCGGTTCAGTGTGCGTGCATGTGTGCAAACCACACTGCAGCACGGCTCTTTAAAACTCATTTACAGGAACCAGAGGCAACCAGGATCATTAGGAAGGCTCTAGGAGATGTGCCAAAGAGCTGATTAAGGTAAGAAAAAAACCCGAAGCTCCTATAAGGAAAGAAAAGGGCAAAGGTGGGTGGGAGGGGCCAACTTCAAATCAGTCAGTTTGGGCAATGTGGTGCAATCCAGCTGCATTTCACCCCTGGTCTGTTCCAATTCTGTTATTGCATGTTGTGGCAGGTTTGGTTATCTGAAAGCAGAAGTAGGTTTAGAATTGTTTCCCTGCAGTCTGGACACTTATGCAATAAAGATGAAATCAGACTAGTATCAATGTTTCTGTAAAACATACACTGGAGAAACACATCTTGCATTTCTGTGTATCCAGATTTATAAGGGCATTTTCTATCCATTAAGGAATCTTCCTGTATCCGCCTTCAAGGACAGCTGCAGAGGGAGGAGATGACATCATGCCAGAGCAACGGCCCTCTAGTGTTTAGTTATATGACATAAGGGAAGCAGAATATTGTTAGATTTACTAGCAATAAATGTTGCAGATCTGGGTAGATCCAATTGGCACTTTGTGTTTTCTACAAGCTGTTTAATGAGTACTTTGTCCTGATCAGATCCAATGCTGAGTAGAAGACCTAGAAAGCAGCCCAAAAAAGATATTTTAGTTGCCATTGCCTGTTTCCATTTATAAAAAGACTTGCTAATTTAAGTTATGATTTCACCAGTTATCTTCCATTGATAATAGGAAATCAAGATAATACCAAAGAGTCAAGATATCATGTGCCATACATCCAAGGTATGAGATCCATGGTGCAATAAGATGTTAGACTGAGTATAGTAATACCACATTAATTTATATTCTGAGAAGAATTTGTGATGAAGTATCTGGGAAAAAAAATTCAGAAAATAACATTTTTGTTTAGTATATTTTTATGGGTTCTTTGATTCTGACAGTACCTTTATAGAAAATGCAATTACCAATTAATGAGGCAGAATTCCATTTTCCAAATTGCAGCTATATCAGCAAGTTTATCTATTGTCAAGTATTAACATATACTGGAAGCCAATATTAGTTGAACAACATTGGAATATACATATAGCACATTTTTAGTTGCAATACTAAAATAACTCTTGAAAATATTTATTAGTTTTTTGTCTCAAATAGAATGAGATCTTTTCAGAATAGAATCTGTCTTTTTCAAATACTGAACCATGCTTTAAATGGAACAACCCACACTGTATGGGACCTAGAAAAACTACCCTTTACCCAAAGTCTTGGTTCTCTCTGGTTTTGGCAATATTCTACCAATGCAACCTTATGACAACAGATACCAAACCTGGACTGCCAAAGTCATAAGACCACTAAATGATAGCAAAGGGATATAGAATACTCTAATCCTTTGCTGACACCTGGCAGTGATTTGTATTTTCACAGCCACATTCCTAAAAGCAAGCATCTCCTTTGCATCTTCATTACTTTTGAGTATTTAGTTTCAACTATCTAGTGATCATTTTTCAATGGGCATGTTTTCTAGAAAAGCTTTCTGAATTGTTGATTGATTTCATGTTAAAGGTGAGATGGATTGAGAGTTACAAGTAAAGAGTAGAAAACATTTAAGAGGGTAAGAGGACATATGGGTGCATTCCTGATCAGGTTGATCAGGTTGATCAGGAGCTTCAGTGGCGCAGTGGTTAGAGTGCAGTACTGTAGTACAGCAGTACTTCTACTATCTGCTGGTTCAAATCCCATCAGGCTCAAGGTTGACTCATCCTTCCAAGGTGGGTAAAATGAGGACCCAGATTATTGGAGGCAATATGCTGATTCTGTAAACTGCTTAGAGAGCACTATAAAGTGCTATATAAATCTAAGTGCTATTGCTATTGAAGCTCAATTCAATTTCAAATTTATTGGAGTCACATAAACAGTCATACATGGTAGGATATGCAGTGAAATGCTTATGCAACCGCGGGTAAGTTAAGATAGGAAGGGAGGGTTAGGGGTAGGTGGGAAGGTGGGAATTAGATGCAATGATGGATCTTGTAGTCCTGAGTATGCTTGTGGTTTCTGGTTTAGTATCTGAATTGCTTGTGGAAAGAAGTTTTTCCTCATTCTTTCTGTGTTTGCCTTCAGGGAGTGAAAACGCTTTCCTGATTGCATTATGGTAAACAGTCCATTGTTGGGATGGCTGGAGTCTATCACTATCTTCATAGCTTTGATTCGGCATCATTTGTTGTAGATGGAATGCAGCTCGGGGAGTTTGATGGAAGGGGGATAAAATATTAACAAAGATATACATTTACCAGTCACATCAGAAATCCAGTTTCCAAATGTAGGTTCCCATTTTGTATTTCTGGTTCTTGTTTTTTTTTCATTTGACAGAATGGGGAGACCCAAGTATTAACATTTCAGAAGGATCTATCCTCACACATATTTCAAGCAAAAATCTTCTTTTTTTAAAAAAAGTAAAATATATATTAAATTCTAAATTAAATTTGTCCAAGATGAATTTTTTAAACTCCAAACTATTTCCAGGGAAAGAAAATGATTCAGATTTATTAATCACATGGTATAGCATAATTTGAAGTCAAAAAGAAAAACTATTCAGATGTACTAATCACAAGTGTGGCACTTTTTGAGGTCAAGAACCATGTTGCAAATCTAGATGCTATTGTAAATAAAATTGAGTTAACTTGCTTAAAAATAGAGGCTAAACAAAGATCTTTTCAGCTATGAAAAAGACAGAACCACACCCTCTGTTTAAGCTTCATTGTTAAAGAAAAGGAATTGAAAGAAGTTACCACAGCTGTTATAGTTCTGCATGACTAGTTCAAATTCTTGTTCAGGAAAGTAAAATGTAGCCTATCTACTCCCACTGGGTAATTTCACAGTCTGTAACCAATGTTCTGTTACTTTCAACACCATCAGCTTCACCCTTACCAAGGAGGAAGCAGTACAGATGTACAAATTACATGACAGTATTGCTTATAAAACTAGTATAAGCCAAGGGGTTAACATTCGGAAACGTTCTTCTTTAGCAGAAATGTGGTGTGTGTTATAATTTCGTTTTCTTCTGGGTATTATGATTAATTTCTGCATATTAAAGGAATTACTATGTAGGAAGCTAGTTGAACAGGAGAAAAAGTGGAACAAGGAGTGAGGGGGAATTTAAAAAAAAAAAATCTTTCCAGAATTTCCTCTTCTCAAAGAATCTGTGTCAGAGGTGCTGCTGTTTTGATATTTGTTCCCAACAGAGGTCCATAAATTTCATAGAGGTGCAAAAGAGGGAGAGAGGCTGTGAACACATATATAAGTCAAGATGTTGTCTAATTAGGGCTTGGGGAGAAACTGTTTCAAGAAATCAACTTTTGTCAGACAGTTCAAGATAGCAAGATGATTTAAGACGATGAATGTTCTGCAAATGAATTACCCCGGAGGTAAAAACCTGATATTAAAGGATGTATTTTTGCCTTAGTGAATTTTCTTTTAATAATGGACTAAACTGATCATATTTGGGGCAGATTTTTGTTTTTATTTTGCTTTCTGTATGTTAATATTCATAATTTTTCATAAGAAAAGAAACTTTAAAAAGACAAGGCAAAAGACTACAAATCAATTTAGGACACATATATACCTACTGTTTAATCCATTCCTGTCTTGAATTAATGTTAGCTTGACTATAAAATGTCTTAAGAAAACTTTTCCAGATGAAGTCAGTTTGACATCATTTAGATATGTTAATTTTTTTTTCTTTTTCTTCTAATCATTAAAATGCTCTATGGAACTAAAAACCATTTTCAGCTTTATTTCTTAATACCTACATATGATTAAAATATAATAATATGGAAAGCCAGTTAATTTGCATGTTACAAAATAATTACTGTAAGAAGTGGCATCTGAAAAAATCTTTTTCTCTGGAGAAATCTCAGCTGCTTTATGGCTTCTCTTTTACAACTAACTTTAATATTCTTATTATGTTTCATGGATTTTTCATTATCTTCCTCTTGTTTCTCATGAATCTTTATTTAAAAATTAATATCAATATTTTCTCAATGTAAAACAGTCTTTAATATATTTCATTTCTAATTATTCTATTAATCATCGTTACCTTATTAATCAGTGTTTTCTGTTTAAAAAACAAGTGTTCATAATGTAACCATATACCTATATAATTTAAATCTTTACTATAAATATATAGTTGGAGCTATGAAATTACCATATTACTAATAGGCGATGCTGAATGTAAATTAAACACAATTACATTGAATGATATTATTGAAATCTATCTTTTTGGATTCAAATTAATTATTCATTGAAATAAGTAAAATTAAGTAATACAGACTTAAATTATACCACTAAAGCTGCTACAACTAAAGAGATAAATTTCAGTTTCTTATAAACACATTTTTTTTTATTAAATACTTTATTGGAATAGAATACTTTATTGATCAAGTGTGGTGAGACACACAAGGAATTTGTCTCCGGTGCAGAAGATTTCAATGTACAGGAAAGTCAACAGAGTAATAATAATCATAATAATACCAATAAGAGGGGTGGTAGACAAGATGAGAGGGAAAATAAAACTATAGCCATGCACATGCAACATACTTAGACATGAGGCAATACTGTGAGGATTAGGTGTTCATCATGAGGGAAATTGTCCCTGTGTCTAGCTGTTTTGGTGTATAGCAGCATTCTGAGAGGAAGAATTGAAACATTTTATATCTGTGATATGTGAAGTGTCTGTAGTTATTTTCTAAACTCTCATTCTGACTTTCGCAATATAAAAGTCTTCTATGGAAAGCAGGCTGGTTGCAATTGTTTTTTCTGCAATTCTAACTATCAATTGGAGTCTGTACCTGTCCTGTTTATTGATTGGTTGATTGTTTGATTAGAATTTGTCAAACAAAAACAAGAACAAGAATAAAAGAATAAAAATACAATAATAGGGACGATAGGCACGTTAGTGCACTTAGGCATGCCCCCTCTACTGGCCACTTAAGTGTTTAAGTATCTGTTGGAAGAAGATTTTCTGAATACTTTTCCCATCTTAGAAAAGAACATAAATAATATTTTCATTTATTCCTAAGAAATCCAATGATTGCTGTCTGAAATGGTTGTCTGTTGACTCTTCGTTAACCAAAAATGATAAAGTAGGGTCTATTTTCATTCTGTTTTCATGTAAAAGTCTTATTTACTCCACTGTTAATCTAATTGATCTATAAACAAGATATTTCATCACTGTGTGTAATAATGATTTTGTTTTTACCACACACATTTGGTGGAAAATAAATTAAACCCATGAAAACGAGTACATCTGTTTGGATTCAAATTTATTATGGCTAAATTCATTGAAATGTGTAAAAAACAAGCAACCTAAATTATACCATTTAAATAGATCTATTTCAAGCACTACTAAAATCAGCTCAAATCTATTTTGGTTTCTTAAAAATAAATTTCAGGTCTGTTTTATGGATTGTTCTTTTAAAAACAAGTCCAAAAGACAAATATTCCCTTACAGCTTTGCCTTGTGCATGGAGACTTTTTCAAGGACAACGGAACCCTATTTTTGTTTAAACTTATTCCTGCCGGATGAAAGAGAGTAAGGATTGTATCTTCACATTTCCGTTTTAACTGGGCTACAGCAATAGAATAATTCATATTAGACTGCAAGTCAGTTCTCTATCCCCTCAGTGGTTCATCCTGTTTTTAGACAGTTTTGCTGTTTTGCTTTGTGTAGACTTGTGCTTTAGTGTCTTCTAGTGGTGGAGTTCTGTATTTTCTGCTGGGGTGGTGGGTAGAAGAAGAACTAGAAATTAAATCAAATAAATTTGCCCTATGTAAAAAAAAAATCACTACATAAAGCTAGAAAGCAAACAGGCATAGCTTCTTTATCAGCTTGTATCCTTTCTGACAGAATTTTTCTCTATGTGAAGCTAATTAGTTCTTTCAAATGGTGGCTATAAGAGTAAACAGCTATTTGTCCTGATAGCAAATAGTTTTTCATGACAGATCAGCTCCAATTTCGAGGCTGGCCGATTGAAACAGATTATAATAGTAGGCACTAAAAAGTAACATATTTCAGTTCAAATAATCTGTTTGTCCAGTTCTGTACTTTTTAGCATGATTATGGGTGGATTTTCAAAGTTTCAGGTAAACATCTTTTATAGGTATTAATATTTTAACTGTAAAAGATTAATATAACTGGCAATGGAGTGGAAACTGTGTGTTCTGTTTATGGATCCAAGCCTGTAGTGTAGAACATTCAAAATTCTGAATTTATCTCAGTATTGATACAAAATGGACTGGGCAGAGGTCATCCTAAAGAAACAACTGGGGAGGATTTTTGCTGTATGCATGGATGAATCAGAGTTATTAAAGTCTATACCATCTGGCTCGTGAAATAAAAAATATCTGATTTCCAGGGCTCCCAAGTCAAGAGCGGAAAGAGAGTGAGAAAATTTTTATCTTATATTCATATTTGCAGTCCAATAATGTGCAAAGAAAAACAAGATTAAATACTTCAAAATGCCTAATACTTTTTCCATCTAGTGCACTGGGACATGGTGGTATAAATATTAAGTCACTGGCAAAGCACAATTTGTCATTTAATACACTGTATTTCGCCTATTAAATTGTTAGTAACATATTTCAGGATAAAAATTAGTCACCCTCATAGTATTTACATAAATGGAGATTAGGTCATTGTGGAGTACATTAAAACAGGGTAAAGTCCTGCCAAGCATTGTCGGATGCAATGTTTCTTTATAGTTTTGGAAAGGAACTGTTCTTGTTTATTTCTCTTCTTCTATTAGAAATGGAATCTGCTCATCAGAAAAACAAAAAAGTAATTCTAGTCCATTCAAAACTCCATCCCGAAATTAGCTATGTTTATTTGTTTTAACTCTGGTCTGCTGAAAAACAAGCCATAGCAGCCTGTTATAAAAATTTGGCATAGTTCATAATAAGGCACATCTCTATCGAAAAGAATGGCATTCCAGTTATTATATCAGTGCTAGAATAGATGCCAATTCACGTACAGAAATAATTGCCATTCAATCAGTGGTGGGATGCAACCGGTTTAACAACCGGTTTGGTGAGTGCACACAGTTTTGAAGCTGCCGCACGGCTTCAAAACTGCAGCAATTAAGCTTACCAGAGGCAGCCCTGATGATTAGAAGGCTGAGGAAAAGTGGAAAACGGTTGTGCCGCACAATTCAAGTGAGCAAGAGAGAAAAAAAAGAACAGGATAGGGTGGGGGTGGGTGGGTGGGGCCAACTGATCACCATTTCTAGTTCGATAAAACTAGTGCAACCAGGCAGCATGTCACCACTGCTTTCAATCTACAAAAATCTAAAAGTGTTGATCTGTGCAATGTCAGATTCAAAAGATCAATTTGTGTTTTCTTCCTTGAAGATTGTCTCTTGCCAGAAAAGCACAGATAGATCCAGGCAACTACATGGTCTCATCTACTTTTTAAGTACCTGTTGTCTTATTTAATTTACAAGGTATATATTTGCTTTATTCAATTTCTTGGTTTTAATTTTCTAAATCTGCCACTTACAGTTGATTTATTGAACTCAGCATGACAGAGCAAAAAGTAAGCACCATATTCAAAAGCTACAATAGGTTTACCCAGATTTGATAATTCAGAATTACAAATAGTCCTCATTTATTAACAATTGGAACCTGGGATTGGAATCTGGAATTCTATTGCTAAACTAGGTGGTCAAAAGGTGCAACATCGCATGAGTATGCCAATTTACAACAGTTCCAGCAATCTCAGTTGCCACTGTTGTCTAACAGTTGCAACTGGGATTGCTGCAACTGTTCATCAACTGCATCATCCTGCAGGAATGTGATTACCATTTGTGATCTCCTGCTGGCTTCCCCATTGACTTTGCTTAAGTCGCAAATGGCAATTACAGGACTGCAAGATGCTACCTCATAACTGTGAGCCAGTTTCCAAGATCACAGAAATACTGCAACAGCCTCAACTATGAGGTGTCAAGACTAAAGGGAGTGTTTGCAGATGTATTTTCTCTTTTGTTTTGTTTTATAGGTAGTTTCTCCTACTCTTGTCGCACTAACTTTCTAGAAGATGTATTTGGGATTTAGAATTAAATAGCTTTCTGGGAGTCTTATCTTTTCAACATTCTTTCACATGAGAAGCAAAGTTATCTGCTGCAGGTAGATGTGAAGATGAACTTTGGATGCTACCCCAATTGGATTGGAGCAAAGGGTGACATGTGATGATTTAGGAGAAGAAACTTTGACTTGATCTGGGTAGAGAAAACACAGGAATTTAGATTTGGGTTTTCTCCAGATGTGCCAATATGATGTCTTCAATAAAATCTCATTCTAAGGATTTTCACTTCTTGAGAATTTTGATTATATTGGGGATACAATTTGGAACCATGACATGAGGACCATTCATAAGTATCCCTTGTTCACAGCTGTTTTAACTTCAAATGATTGCTGAAAATGGGGTCATTAAACAAGTACTACCTGCATATATTTAAAGCAAGTGCATCAAGCTAATGAAGGTATTTTTTTTACTAGAATGTTTATTCTTCCAGTTAGTACTTGTAAAAGATACTAACCTTTATTCTAAGGCAGAGGTGTCAAACTCGCGGCCCACAGGCTGAATGCATCAATCACTGCCCACGCCCACCCCTGGTTTAGCAAAGGGGGGAAAGTCATGATACATCACGTGACAACAACGTGATGTCACGAGTTTGACACCCATGTTCTAAGGTCTTACAATTACAATGTATTTATCTCAATTATTTAAATCCATATTTGCTCAACTTTGAGTTTGAACATCATTATTCAATATCAGATTTCAGCAGCAGAGCATAATAGATTAAAATGTCAAATAGAAATAATAAGCTTTAACAAAAAAATAGTACACAGGCAGTATCAATACACAGAAGTGTGCTTGGGATTCTGGCCATATACACACACTAAAATGAATCAATGGGTTAAGCTTAAAAAGTTGATAAAAACAGAAGATAAAGTAAATTGGGTAGAGATAGCATTCTCAAAAACTAGAATAATAACAGGAAGCAATGTTATTTTTTCTCATATTGTAAAAGGATGGTTTGTTACTAGGCCACATGTATTACAATTGCTACTCCTGAATGAAGTAGTTTGGTCAAGCATCCATTTAAGGTCTGTTGCCAAAAATGCTATCAAGATTTCAAATGTACCTGAATGAAAATTCTGAAAAATTCTGAAAATTCTAGTTTGGCAACCACAACTGGGGTCAGCAACTTGACCATTAAGTTGTATTTCCCTAGGTGAAGGACCACTTGTAGTAAGCTAGATAAACAGTTTGAATTTTGTGATGGCCACTAGATCAGGGGTCATCAACTTTAGTAACTTTAAGACTTGTGGACTTCAATACCCAGAATTCCTCAGCCAGCAAAGCTGGCTGAGAATTCTGAGAATTGAGTCCACAAGTCTTAAAGTTGCCAAGGTTGGAGATCCCTGCACTAGATGACAACAGTAATACACAGAGAATCTTTGCTCTCATATGATGGTCATCTGGGATTTTACAGCCTAGATCTGGTAGCCTACTTTTTACTAGGTGCCTTTTACATTCCTTTTTGGGGTAACTGTACCTTGTCTAAAAAAAGTTTGCTTTCTGCCACTGAGATCTAGTAACATCCACTGATGACTGGGTCCTCTTATAATAATCCCTCTCTTATATGTTAAGCAATCAAATGATACACCTTTACATATTCATTCCATAATAAAGGCACATGCCCAGACAGAGGGTAAATTTTGACAGCAGATATCACATAGTCAGGCATGAAAATAGTGAGATAAAAGCACTGATTCAAATTAAACAAAGCAATGACTATCCATTGGGTCAAAGTGCTTCATTCTAACTGATTACTTATAGAAATAAAGAAGCGGCAAGCTTTCAAAATAAATATTAGTCAGTTAGTCATTTCTTACATATTTTTTACATATCAAAAGGATATCTGGGGAGAATCAGATTCATCTTGTTTTAGATCTCCAAAATGCTGAATTGTAGTTGAATAAATAGGTGCATATGGATTCACAGTTGTAAAATACAAGTGAATTCCTATAGCTTTGAAAATACTGCATTAAGTCTATGTTTTTTAAAGAAACAAGCAAGAGTTCAACTCTCTTTAGAAAGTTCATCCTATGCAGAGGAACATTAAATTTGTTCTTTATGATATCTTCTTTTTTGTAAAGTCTGCTTCTCAATCTGAAAATTTTTCTCTGGGGTTTCAGAACAATATATTTCTATGATTTAATGTTGCAATATTAGCTTAAAATAGTAACAATTTTCTACATGTTGCTTAAACAAAATAATACTAAGTTGTTTATTCTGTATGATATACTATATACTATATTATTAATTATTTAATACAACAAAATCAGTAGCATATACTACAGGGGTGTCAAACTCAAGGTCCGTGGGGCTGGCCTGGAAATATCAAAGAACCAACCACAGTGCCTCTATCAGCCAAAATGGGCTCTTTTGGAGTATAAATTTAGAAATAAAAAGTTTAGTGGAGTATGAAGAATAAGTAATAAATGTTTTCCCATAATATCTGGTAGAAAAGATAGGAAAAAGGTTATAGTAAACAACTGTGGAAACAAAGAAAGAAAATAATGTATCTTGAGCCTGTGTCAAATATCCACCATGGCCATGCCCACCCCAGTCATGACCACCATGGTCATGCCCACCCCTGGCCATACACACATCCTGGCCCTCCAAGGTCAAACACAACCCTGATGTAGCCCTCAATGAAATCAAGTTTGACACCCCTGCTATACTATATAGCAGATTATTACACATTTGTATAGATATCTATATCAATCAACAGATGTTTTCTTTTGTTTGTTTCCAAGCCTTTGGGCCATTGAATATATTGACCATCTGAAGTTTCAAGTCATATACTTTACCACTAAAATATCTGACTGTTAAAAAAAATATAAGGAATATATGGTAAACAGTTCTTACAAATCCTGAAACTGCTAAGTCATTCATTCTTTATTGGTTTTACTTTATCGCCAGCTCCATTTTAGAGACAAGCAGACCTCAAGATGGAACATTTTCCCCTATGGTTGTTGTACTTCCAACATACATATGTTGAATTATATGCTTTACAGAAGAGAATTACTCAACTAATCTTGTAATTTGTCAGCCAGATTAATAGTTAGCTCTAGACTAACACAGACTCTGACCCATCTTTTGCAAACATTGGATGAATTGTCATCACCTCGTGCAAAATATATATATATATATATCAGAGGCACAACCTTATGTATATATAAATTTTGTCTATTTGATCTCATTAGTAGTATTTTAAAGAATAAACATTTTTATGAACTTTACATGTTGGTTGAAAAGAGACTCAAAGAATGTTCATATTCTATAATACAAATTATATACTGGTTATGTTAGTATTCCACTAAAACACATTATAATAATATATAATGAATCAGATATCAACTTTCTCTGATAGGAAGAGTTTGTTTTTGCTTCTGTTGCAATATGGGAAAATAACATCAAGTTAACTGAGAATACAGTAATTGAAGATAGGTGTGTATTTTTCTTTGTGAGGGCAAACAGCTTTTTATGCAGAATCATTTTTCCTTAATACAAACAAGGAATTAGATGCATGAGAGCCAGTTTGGTCTATTGGTACCCTTATATTCAGAACAAGTTACTTTCATCCTCATTATCAAATTATTTTTCAATTCTTTATCTTGTCTAAATAATGTAATGGGTGGGGTGGGGGAAGAGACGATCTTAACAGTAATCTTATTTCTTTTATGTCAAGAAATGGGTTTGTGTCTACTTTTGTTTTACAGATCCTCTCTAAGAGTACAGAAGCTTAGTTTTGGATGGCTTTATTCAGACCATGAAAACTTAAATAGCACCAACATATTTGAACATACTAAAGAAGAGCTCATAACTTTGAAAATATTTCACTGTTATGATTTTTAATATTCAAGCTGATCAATTTCATCACATTTTCATTACTACTTCAAAGTTATATTTTGTAAGAGTTCAAATTCGACTTACTGATCTAAGCATAAATAACAAATACTATTTCAACCTTCTTCTGATTTCTGAATGATTTAATTGATCCTACTAAAACATGACTCATTTGCTTATACAATGTATAATGTATTATCTATACATCAAATTCTCCATGATTCAGTAAAAAAACCTGCCTTAAAAGTCCTTAATAAATGCAACCTGCAATTTTCCCAGAAGCCAATTCTTTTCCACAACAACATTTACACCATGGGTGTCAAACTGGTGGGCCGCAGTCCAGATGAATCATGTACAGGCCACACCCACCCCAGTTCTGCGAATGGGGAAAGCGTCGCAAAACGTCACGTGATGGCAATGTGACACCCTGAGTGTGGCACCCATGATTTACATAATCATTTGCTTGCAGTCTTCTTTTATTTCTTGTTTATTTTCCATAGCCTGTACAAATGGATGGGAACACCACCTGACCTTCCTTCCTAAATTTTCAAAATCCATAATGATATACAGTAATTGTGGCTAGTCTTGGCAATATCATTTCTTTCCTCTGTGAATTAGCAGGAAGGGATAAACATGGATAGGCTTAATAATATTGGAAGTTGTTTTGTTATATTTTTTATCTGTACTCCCAGCACATGATATATTTATTAAGTTTGTTGGAGTAAATGTTTGTTTCTGTACTTCATAGTACAGGGCCACCAACCAGCACATCTTTTCCATTTATCTTTTTTGCAGCTCTTGCTGCATTCCCTTTTCCCCTTTAGAAATTAATCATTCTGTCTCCTGTTCATCGGTATCCCTTTTTCTTCTCTTAAGGGCTCCTATACTGTTTCTTCTATAAGGACTTGAAAGTTGTTTCCAAGTTCCAGCAATGCAGAATATTTTTATGTCTCTTGTTCTGTTTGACATTGTCCTACTGGACTGGTTCTTTCTTAGACTCCTTATGGCCAAGTTTTCTTTGTCAACTCCTGGTGCAGCATTTCTCTTGTTTTGATCTGAGAAATCCTCTTTAAGAGATAAAGTGTAGTTATTTACTGCCCTGGCTTTCCTTGACCATGGTTACATTAACATGCTACAAACTTATGCCAAGTTCTTTCAGAAATAAAAATTCACATTCCATAAACATTGTAATGATTGCAAGGGGAATGACTATGAAGTCATGCTCATTCATATCTTTTTTATTATTTACTGTATATTGTCTGGACATTTTAATGCACTTTGATTGTTTTAAATTGCTGGACTTTGACCATAATAAAGAAATTCATTCATTCGTTCATGAATAGTACCAGCAGCCAGATTTCTACAAAGACCAACAGTAATACCACCCCAAAGAACACTCTTCACTACATGCATGTAGTGAGAACAGCAGTGGACATCAATCTTGATGGTGGTCAGTCTTCATACATTTTTATCTAAAAGGGTACCTGAATATGGGGTGAAGCAAAACAGAACATAGCTGTTTTCTCCTGCCTTATTCTGTAACCCATACTTATCAACTTCAGAGGCTTTTTTGAGCAGGTTATCTACTGCTTTCCTGGAATAATTCCAGACATTTTTTAAGAAATAGCCTAAGAGACTCCCCACACCATACTGCTCATTCACATTGCATTTAAGTATGTATTTAATCTACAAGAAAAATCAGTCTAAACACCTGTACAAATACCATTCTTTGTAGCATCTGACACAGAACAACAGAACTGGAAGGAAGCTTGGAGGTCTTCATCTAAGCAGGAGACCTTACCACATTTCAGAATCAGTTGCAAAATGGGTACTATTCTTTAAACATTAAAATTGTAAGGCTTGATACTGATTCTTGTAAATATATTTTTTCCTTTAATTTACTGGATATTTCTGATTATCTGAGGAACAAAAAATTGAAATCTGATTGGTTTTCCTATTGGTTCGGTGAGCGCATGCGCGCCAAACACGCTGCAGTGCGGCTCTTTAAACAGCTTTTAGAGGCTCCGGAGGTAGCAGGGATCATCAAGAAGGCTCTGCAGACACTCAAAACAGTTGCTTCAGGTAAGTAGAAAAAAAATACAGAGCGTGTATAAGGAAGAATAGGGGCTCGGGTAGATGGGCGAGGCCAATTTCAAACATCTACTACCGGTTCTGCTGAACCGGCTAGAACCGGCTGAATTTCACCTCTGATCCCCTTACCTAGAAATAATTTTTTCCTTCACCTTTTTTTATATATTATGAAGTAAAGGCTTCTATCTTTTGAAAACACTTGTTTCTCCCTTCCCCACAACCAGAGTCAACCAAATGTTTTTGACGTCTACCACATTAACCCATTAACAAGCTCTTAAGTACATGGACAGTGCCTATCTCATCATGTCCCCACACAAATCACAAGTTTAAAATGTTTTCCTTGTATTTTTTAAAAGCAGCATTCCACATTTTTGCACTAGTATGAAGAACATATTTTCATATTTTATTTATGCAAGTCTTTCCAGGAGGTAAGTTAAAGAGATTTTTAAATTTTGTTCTATATTTTAAAAACTCAGTATGTAAAACCCAGCAGCAGATTGTCTTTTTCTTTCAGCAAGATCTGGAAAATCAAACTTAAAGTCCAGAATTATACTCACATGAATTTTACTCTTGTAATATTAACTTTTTTTTATTACCTCAACTATTTCACCTGTCTCCCTTGACTTCCACAGCAGGGGTGCTCACATTATTTCCTGCAGCGTTCCACCTCCACTTCAGAGCTGTGGATTTGAGGAGCTGCCCTACCGTTTATCAAAGCTTTCCCCTTGGTCATCAGAGAGAAAGAGAGAGAGAAAGTCTTTCCTACTTTGGGCTGGAATGAAATTGTCAGTTTCTACTTTTTCCTCCAAGCTTTTCTTCTTTGCCTTATTTGTATGGAGTTATCTGTTCACAGCTTAGTAATCTGTCTAGAACTGCTGGAAAGATCATTTTTATGCACCACTTCTGGCAGCTAAGCCAAGGGCTGGTAATAGCAATGTGTTTTTATAGAGACACACAAAAACCAGGCATATGGCTGAGAGATCCACAGAATAGTTTATATTTTTCACACATCTTTCACCATCCTGCTTACAGCACTTGCTGCTCCTTTCAGGCAGAACATCCTCAAGAATTAAAGCCTCAAGCTATTTGAGTTTTAAAAGAAAGCGCATTGCTAATATTCAAAAGCAAATATCAAATGTTCCCTTGCCACAAGGTATAAGCTATGTATGCCTGTAAGTCTTTACAAACAAGCATACACAAATATTTATCGCAAGTTGGAGTAAGATTTGTTAAAGAAAATCTTAAGAGACAGTTGGCCTATTTTGATATATTCCTCTTGGTACAGTAAAAAAAAAACACCCTTTCAAAAAAGGTATATTGAAGATAGGACTTTCATTAAAAGTTCATTCTTTCTTTGGACATTCATCCAAATACCTTCTAGTGATTATTTCTTTTTTGTGCATTTTGCAGTGTAACATCTGGCCTGCCAACATGTCTTCGATCAAGGATAAGCTGATGGAATTGAATTAAATCCTAACTCTACAACCTCCTTATCTTGGACCTTGAAATCTGCTAATGGAACATCTTTCAGTTCTTAGTAAATACAATTTAAGAAACACTTAAGAGTCCTATGAAAGTAATGGTTTGCATCTGTAGAAAACTACAAATGTGCAACATTCCTAAGTATTTTTATTATACAGTCAACAATAATCTTGAAACAACTTTTCCTAGTCTGGTGTCTTCTTAGGTAATTATATCCAGACTCATTGAAATAATTGGTGGGGGATGTTTCTACACATTTTCTCTAGGTTTATCTACAAGATAAAGTCAGCAAAGAAAACTGTTATTGTAGTGATGAAATGCCTTGCCTATAGTTCAATTAGGATATCAGTGAAGACAATGAGTATTTCATGTGAAAAAAGCAATGAAAGGGCCCATTTTATCCTTTTTGGTTAACAGAAGGACATGTCGCATATATTTTTGGACCTCTTAGGGGAAAAACGGGAAAAGTGGCACCCTATTTTCTAGGGTGAAGAAAAATATTTATAGAATCTTCTATTATAAATAGTAATTTTTTAAGTATCTAGATTTGATATCCTGGCATTATAAAGTGATACTAATACTTTGTGTGATCTTGATTCTATGCTTCTATTTATACCCAGGATTGTATTAGTTTATTTGGTGCTGCTGCACACTGCTGGCTCAAATTCAAGTGGTCATCGACTAGGAGTTCACAGTCCCACTCAGTTACTGTTTGGGAGTCAGGTCTCGCCTAATCTGTACTTATATCTTTGATTTTTTTTCCTGCCTAAATTTAAAATGTAAATGTGAAATAACTGTTTAATTATAGTCATTCCATTATAATCTCCAACATTCCCTGAATTTTAACCACCAGCCAAGTGAAAGGTTTATAAATCCAAAGTTAGTGGTGATTATTTCTTCATCCAGTAAATTTTTTTGTGGGTAATGTTTGGCTCCAGATAAATGTCTTCTGTATTAATTTAATGTAAAATAGATGCACATTTCCTCTCATCCAATAGACAGTATATCAAAACGATATGCTTAACATAGCCTTTTAGTTCAGTGTGAACATTTGACATCTCCTATGATGCAATTCTCCTTTTTTGGCTGAATTAATAGATCTTAAGCACATTCTCACCATCCTTTCATTCAGGTATTCAGGAAGGAACAGTTTATGCAGAGGTGCTTAATAAATCAAAGAGACACTTAGAGGGATGTGAATTGTTCAGTCTAGGTGATTATTTTTTTTCTATCTTTTTAGTCATTATAAAAGTCCAGCCCATGCAGACTACTCTCTGTGTACAAATGTCTGATAAAGTGGGAGAGATCAGAAACAATATTGTAGACAACAGATGAACACAGAATATTTAAAAAGCAAGAAGGGAAGAGTGAAGCCCTGCTGAAAGATTAAAGAATAGGAAAAAAGTACAAATGAGCAAATCAATTACTGTGTGAAGATTTAGAGGATGTTGTTTAATTCATCACGATCTGTGCTACATTGCGTTTCCTCACAGTTTCTTTTTTTATTGATGTTCCTCTTAGTTCTTTCCTTGACATCTAATTCTACAGGACTGAACAATCCTTTGAAGGTAAGTGTTGTGAACTGGAGGCCTGATCCTGCATCATTTCTGAAAAGATTAACTAGGTTCATTTATACCGACATGGTGAATTCTTAATGATAAGGGCTCAAGTGATGCCAACAGGAGAGAACCATCAAATTAGGTGTTTGGAAATAAAAAATACTTTTTCTTTCAAATACCCGACTGTCAGGGGTCCATTGAAAACAAAGTTGCTGATGTATATTTATCACAAACACATTGTGTGCAATAAATCCATTCTATTTAATTAATATGTTTCTTTCATTTGCTAAATAAAATAAACATAAATTTCTACAGAATGTTGATAGATAGAGAGGATCTAAAAGGCCTAAGGAATGGGGAGAATCTGAGTTTCCTGTGCCAGAACCAGTCCTTCCCACCCCAAAGTGAATTTGGACTGGCTGGGCAGTACTTTTGCATCTTTCATTTGCATCGTGTGCACTTTCTATATCTTGATTTTGCTTTCTTCTATTTCACATAATCTCTAGAGATGTCATAGTTTTCGTCCAATGCAGAGACACTGTTAGTAAATCAGAAGACTTTGAAGGTAGTGCATCCAAATACATTCTTGTCCAGCTTCAAGACTTTACTGCTGATAATCAGTTACTGAAAGCCATAATATTCTAATGGTTAGCCTCAGTAGCCATTGATAATGTCTGTCAGGAAATTTCTCCTTAGTTCTAGGTTTGCTTCTCTCCTTGATTAGTTTCTATCAATTGCTTCTTATCCTGCCCTCAAATGCTTTGGAGAATAGTTTGACTCCCTCTTCTTTGTGGCAGCCATTGAGATATTGGAACACTACTATCATGTTACCTCTAGTCAGTCTTTTCATTAAACTAGACATATTTAATTCTAGCAACCATTCTTGATATGTTCAGTTCAATCCTTTATTGTCAGTGCACAACATGTGTGCAGTAAAATTGAATAGCAAAATTGTTTTAGCCTCCAGTCCCCTAATCATCTTTGTTGCTCTTCTCTGCTCTCTTTCTAGAGTGTCAACATCTTTTTTATATTGGGTGACCAAAACTGGATGCAGTATTGAAAGATTATTTATTTATTTATTTATTCATTCATTCATTCACTTTTTATGCCATTCATCTTTCTTATAAGGTAACATTTAAAATGTTTGCATCATATTGGAATAGTTGCAATCTCATATTACTGGGATGTAATGAAGATAATCATCCTCATAATTTTATCTTAATAGTCTTTTAGCCATCTATTCATTGCCATTTGTAAATATGCCATGTTCATTTATAATTTCATGATGACAATGACTGTGTTGTGTCAGTGTTCCAAGTAATACATCCATAGAAAGCAGAACTTTGAGGCAGATAGCAAAGTTTGAGAATAGCCTCACACAAAACCATAATCAAAATAATCTTACAAAACACAATAATAGATATTTTTGAAGAAATCTTTGCTATTTTGTTAATCAAATTCAGAGGTGGGATTCAACTAGTTTGTGCCTATTCGCTAGAATCAGTTGTTAACTTTCTAAACAGTTCAGGGAACTGCTGGTTCAGCTAGTCATTAGGGCAGAGAACCGGTTGTTAAATTATTTGAATCCCACCACTGGTAAAATCTAATTCTGTAGAAACTGCTGTAATCCAATTTTAAACTGTATAAAAGGGAAGCTATCACAGAGATTATTACCTAAATTTTCTCAAAACTCCACTTTCTAAGATAGTATTTTGGCAGCTTTAAAATGTGTTGGCTTCATCTCACAGCATTGCTAGCTAGCATTCTAGAAATCCACACATCTTGAAGTTGCCAAGATTGTAAAACAGTGTTCTAATATGTGAAATATTATGATGTGGTTCTACCCAGATTTCAAAACTGACTTCTTTAGGGAGCTTTAAAATATTTTACTGTTTAAATTAATGGGAGAAAAATACTTAGCATTATATTAATAAGTAATGTATATATTATACATTATATATTATAATCATGATCATATTATATTATATATGTTATGTAATCATGATCTTTAAAATAAAATGTAAGAAAAAAGTTTAATGAACCATACAATAAAACGACCATGTTGCTCAAAAATCTTCTTGCACTTTCAAAAATAAAAAACAAAAATGTTCATCAATAGCCACAGTCCTTTGATTGAACAATCTGACATTGATTGTTCCATCCAGTTTTTATTCAGTTCCCATACCGGAAAAATTCACAGTGGATATCTTGCTTGATTCCAAATACTATAATGGCTATACTATCTACTGTAAGGATGCAGCCAAGATTGAATCTTCATCACACTAACTTTCAATTTGTAATCAAAAGCAATTGCTCCAGATTGCATATTTGTAAAAAAGCCAAAATATGTTGTATATTAAGGAAACTAACAAGATTATTGAGCATGCCTCAAGAATATTTCACTTGGATTTTCATGCATGAAACTCAAATTTAACGTATGGAAGATTTGTGATAAGGATGTGCACAAGTTAACACATGCATGGTACGCTATATTAGACACTTTCATGATGTGATAAATTCAGCCTACAGATCTGAGAATTTAGATTTTTTTAAAAAATAGGTTTCTGCATAGAAGATTAAGTTTTATTTAAAAAATGATATAACTTCTGAAAATATATATATTTAAAATGATGCACAAGGGCACAACTTCATAGAATGCACAGGAGATGATATCACCCAAATTTGATCTATATTTTACTTGATCAAAGAGCGTTCAAGAAAAATAATTAAAAAGTAAAACCTTATGCAATGAAATTCAAAAGAGAAGATTGGAGATTGGCACAAAGCTTCTGACTCAGCTTCAAAGTCCTTCAGAGTACATATAATCAATGTTTGTCAATAGTAGTTTTACTCCCTTTAATTTATCTTTCGTGGATATAAGCATGTTGATATTTGTTACATTCCATACCTTCAGTCTGATTTTTGATGAATCAGGAGTGTATTAAAATTCAGGGCATATCATTTTAGTCAAGGACAGATCACATAAAACTGTGTTTATTACAGTCCTTTCATCTTTCTGTTTCTCTAGCTCAGTGTTTCTCAACCTCATCCCCTGGAAAAGAGGTGGACTTTAACTCCCAGAATTCTGGAGGTTGAAGTCCACCTCTTTTCCAGCAGCTGAGGTTGAGAAACACTGCTTCTAACTAGAGAAAACTTATTTATAGAAACTTCTTTTTGGTGTAAAACTTTTTGCTGCTTATTCAAGTAGCTTCTTTAGTCTGAGTAAGTTGTTTAGGGATACCCCATATATGTTCTCCAGAATGGTTTCATTTCTTACTTAATCTAGGTAGGCAGGCAGAGACTTGTTAAGAGTTGTTGCTCCTAAATATTTATTCCTTGGTGGGTTGTTAAGTGTGGCCTTCTTGATGAACCTCTGATGTGGTCTTGATCTTCCTATGGACTGATCTCCTGGACAAGCCTCCATCTCATTGTATTGCTATCCAAATTTGGCCTTTATTGAATCAGCCTCTGGATTCAAGTAAAGAATGGCAAACAGAGCTGAGGCTCAGAGTCAACAAAACAACATATCATTTCTTACATGATTGGTGTATCAGAAAAGCTAAAATGGGTACTTGGAAAACACAACATATCTGTGACCTTCAAAGCCACCAACACACTGAGACAGAGATTTATCCACCCTAAACATCAGACACCAAAAAAGAAGAGGAGTAACATAATGCACGCAATCCACTGCAGTGAAGACTGTTCAAAGCTCTGCATTGGGAAAACAAAGCAGCCTTTAATACAAGAGGATGGCCCAGCACAGAAGAAACAACACTATGGGACCAGAATCAACAATACAGCTTTATTTTATTTTTTTAAAAAGGACAATCTTTTGAGCACAACAATGTTCACATTTGGGATAGGGAAAGACAGATGATTTGAGAGAGGAGTGAAGGAATCCATTTATGTCCAAATGGAAATCCTTCCCTTAATAAGTGTGGAGACTTCAGACATAACCTGTCCCGTTTTTTATGCTGCTCTTAAATCAGTCCCAAAGAAGATCAAGACTGCTTCACAGATTAATCAGGGAGGTCACACTTAACAACCACCTAGACAGGGGCAAAATCTGACCGGTTTTCCTACTGGTTCGGTGCATGTGCATGCACGCCAAATGTGCTTCAGCGCAGCTCTTTAAACAGCTTTTAGAGGCTCCAGAGGCAGCGGGGATCATCAAGAAGGCTCCGCAGACACTCAAAACAACTGATTTAGGTAAGTAGAAAAAAAAACAGAGCATGTATAAGGAAGAATAGGGGCTCGGGTGGGTGGACGGGGCCAATTTCAAACATCTACTACCGGTTCCAGCTGAATTTCACCTCTGCACCTAGGAGAAAAGTTTAGGAGGAACAACTCTTAATGTCTCTTTGCACCTACTCACCAAAAGAGCCAGTTTAGGTGAGAAATGAAACTACCCTAATGGACATGTATAGTGTCTTCCTAATGAACGTGTTCAGACTAAAGAAGCTGCTTGGATAAGCAACTAAATGTCTCAAACCGAAACAAAAATAAGTCCAGTGACATGATTCAACTTCCAGACAACTCTACCTGGATGATTGAAAATCTTCATCAACATATTATCCATAATGAATTATGCAAGGTACTATCATAAGTTCAAGTTTTATTTGTCACATATATGACACATATATGACATGTAGTGAAATGCTTATGTGACTACCAAATCGAAGAAAGCAAGGAGAATAGTATGTAGGAAGGATAGGGATAAGCATAAGGATAGGGAGCAGTTAGAGGGAAGTGAACACAAGTAGAGAGAGAAGAAGAAGGAACAGAGATGAAACACAATGTCTGCTGTTATGACCAGTGTCCACCTAGCGCCACCATCCCAGGTTTCCACGGCAGGTCTCGGACCTCTCAGTCTTCGGCTGTTTTCCGAGGCCCTCTCAGTCCTTGGCTGTTTTCCAAGGCCCTCTCAGTCCTTGGCTGTTTTCTGAGGCCCTCTCAATTCTTTGCTGTTTTCGAGGCTACTACCTTTGCGTTGGCATAAAACTCTTCATGGACTGAAAGCAACCGAACAACAAATATCTGCCATTAAAATTGGTGGGATTAATATACTATTCCTCATTCTTCAGTAACTGTGTTAAATGTCTGAACAAAAGGGCAGGATATACAAGTCTCAAAGTAACAAAGCATCTAATTTAAGTAGTACTAAATGATTAACCAATGAGCATTGATCCAAATATATCTCACATTTTAGAAGCCAGTTTATTAAATAAATATGGCAACTCTTTCTTTAGCATAGGTCTCAGAAAAGACTTCTTAGAGGAAAACTTTCCATGCCAGTTGTACTTGCCAGTATGATCAAAATTGAAAGTGTGGTTAATGATTTACAAAACCTGTTATTTAACAATTTAGGTTGAGAAACAGGAAAAAATAGAAACAAGAAAAAGCATATTCACAAACAGGAAGAAAATCTGTTTAAAATAAGAATGGTTAATTGGTTTGTCTATTTGCCACCTCTCTCTCTGATTGTCTTTCTTGGAAATGCTCCTGTTTCAGTAAGTATATTTCTTTTAATGCCTCTTTAAAAAGACATTGATGAACGAATGTCATATCCACATCAGACATCATGTTCTGCTACTATATTGGCAATGGAGTAGCATTCACAATGCTAAGTAGCATTGACAATTCTGTCAGTAATCAGGAAATATATATATTTTTAAAGATTTCATATTTATTACTGTTTTGTTGAAAATAAATGTCTTAGTTAATCTAAAGGAAGAATGAAAAGCAATCTTTAGAAAAGAGACATGGCATTCTACCAAGTAAAATCAATAATCAAATATTCAGCATTCTTTTATATCTTCCTTCCCTTCTATATTTTTTGTTCATCAGAAAATGGATGCAAATGTTTATTTTATTAATCAATTTCTTATGTTGGCTTGCCCTTAAGTAACAGGATGAGATTTTTGAATTTTTCCAGACCACTGTAGAATATTGTCCACTTAACATAATTCTCACAGGGTCTATCATTCCTAGGAAAATTGTAAAAATATTACCTCAATAAAAATAAATAGAATATTAGAAAAAATATTTTCTTTAGTATTGATGAAATGTAAAAGCACAAACATTTTAAAGAAAACACATTTCTTTTTGTTATAATTGAATTGATCAAAATTTCTTAAAATAAATCCTGGAAGAAAGAAAAGCAAGTGTTCTATGAGATTATAGTATTTTGCCTCTAATGTTTCACTCCAAAACGAATTGCCAATTCAAATATTCAGATTTTAATAAAACTATGGTTTGTATGCATGTTTGTGCATTTGTACTTTGTATGTGGTGAGAGCCTAATGTTGTTATACTTACACTGTATTACCCATGTTCAGGAAGGTAAATATCACAATATTAGAGATTAGATTCCTCTTTGTTTTGTATAATGGTTGAAATAGATTACAACTTCAGACACTAGTCCATTAGTCAATACTCTTAAATACCCCTTAAAATAATTTATCAAAGATACAAAAGGAAGGAAAAAATGTAGCCCATGCACATTTTAGTATATATTCCTTACATTGATTATTAACTATTAACTAATATGGGCTAATTACAGGATACCATCATTTTTCTTTCATTAAATACATCAGTTTTTCTTTCCAGATTTTGCAACCATCTTTGTTCTGTTTGCTTAATGATTAGATGAAAGGAAATGAAGCTATAATTTTTAGCCCTATCTGGAACAGTCTCTAAAATGGAGGGTGTAAGTTGCAAACAGAAGTCTGTAATAAAAAGAGCAAGGCAATACCTAAGTATTGTCACTTCCTCCCTTGAGCCAAGGCTTATACATTCTGCAAATTCAAGTAGCAATTAGTTCCCAGGGGAGACAACTGAAAATTTCCACCTCACAAGGGTTTGGATTTCTTTTATAAAACTAAAATAAGGGGAGACACTCATTTTATGTGCATGTGTACTGCCATGAACTCCCAAGAGGAGAGAAATATACAGTAGCCATAAATAATATAATACAATATAATTATACAGATTCCATGATGGCCACTACTTACTTATATGGAAATCATATCCACACTCCTTTTTGTACTGATATCTGGAGGTCCATAAGACTGAAAATAAATTCCTCATTTTGTACTGCAGATCTTCAAAGTGTATACAAAATGTATGCATTGAGAGAAATACTGTATGTCATGGAGCATCATAATGAAAATATATTTATTGGAAAAAATGAACATGTACAGTATGTACAATATATGCATGTAATGTATAATATATGCATGAACTATGTACTACAAATGGTCTGTTTTTAAAATATACAAAACTACACAAAATATATTGTTAGATTATATTAATCTGTTTTTCTGGGCATGTCTTTAAAAAATATGAACAGATGCCAAAATAGAAGGGAATGAACCTGTGGCTAGAAATGATAAAGAGAGAAATAAAATGTGTACTTTTTATGTTGGGACGATGCATACATTTGACATTCAGTATTTAATGGAAATCCAGAAGCTTCCTCTGGTTAAGGCTGCATTGCAGAAATACGGCTTTAAATAACTAAAAATTATTGAGATAAATAAGGAGAACATGTACGTAGATATAGCCTAGGCTTCACCCAATTTTAATAAGAAGTAGGATCTGAATCAAAGACATATCTTTAAGTGGAACTACACAATTGAATATAGACACATGTTACATAATATATTAAAGTTAAAATTATTATTTTAAAAAACTTCCATGAACTTCAAGCATCTGTTGTGTACATCTTTTGTTGTGTTGCACCATAACCTTCAGCCTCAAGAGAGAAGAAACAAGTTGCCAATTCAGCATTATTCATTGATCAAGGGAACCCCATATGCTCTTTTTTACAGGACAGGCAAGGGTGTGCCTGAAGCTACAGGATTGCAAAATGTCTTAGCTAGATGCATTACCAAATGTTGAACTGATATCTTACAGAGGGGAAATTCCTTTCTGACCCCTGAAGGCATTCAGCATATGCCCTGAAGCGTGAGAGTTCTCTTACAGCTAAGTGTCTTCTTAATGGGTTTCCATACTTTAACTTGAGCTATGTAGCCTGCGTTCTCAGCACAGATAGCAAAATGTTTGATAATGCAAAAATATTGTGTCAGACTCATAGGAAGGTCTGCCTCGTGAAACTGACTGAAGAGGCTTTGTTGTTCCTGTCTCGAAATCAGAGCTATCCCAAAGAAGAAACCAAGTGTGTGTGTTCTCACTATCAAATGTGATAAATGGAGAACTTCAGAATGTTGCGTGAGACGGAATTTCAGATTTAGCAGTGATATTACTCATAGGAATATTGAACTCATTTCACTTTGGCTCAAACTTCTATAGGCTTTTTAAGAATTTAATTCTCTTCTTCATATTTGAGGGGGGGGGGGAATTCACTAAACCTTAAACTTGTAGCACATCAGGAGAAAGAGCATGCTTGAAATTCTAGCAGTTTGAAATTAAAAATTGCAAACAGAGAGCTTTATGGCTGCATAACCAGAGTAGGTGTCACTATGCCAGGCAAAGTAACCTTCTTTTGAAAAGCATCAAGCAAAAAGCATGTGTCTAAGCGTGTAGAAAATTCTGGAGAAAAGATGGGAAAGCACCATTTGAACTTCAAGCCAAAACAAATTGGAGATTAATCCCTTCTTGAACCTTTCATCAGTAGGGTTAGGAGTGATTGTTGAGAAACTGGGGTCATGTTATATAGCTCCTGCTTGCATTTAGATTAGTATTTCCATAACCTAGTGGTTTTCACATGCACTGGACTTTCACTCCTGGATTTCCCCCCACCCCCAGAGATGTGTATAAATCCTTAGATCTCTTAATTCAACAATTGAAGAGAAGTCACAATTTTCTCCTACTATTTCCACTCTCTTCTTGCTATGGGGTGAACCAGGATCTCTGATCAACTGTAGCAAAGGGAAAGAAAAAGGGCTGGGGAGAAAATTGATTGAAGAAACTGCAACTGCCTTATCTTCTGTTTCATCTGGAGGCTTAAGGGATACATATGCTGCTCAGGTCTGAATCCAGCAGTCCTAGGTTTGGGAAATCTTACAAATATGCTTCTATTAGGGAGAATGAATATATTTAAAAATATATAGATCTGTGATGCAATTATTTATATGCCGAGTTGCTATATTAATTCACTGGTGCTATAAGCAGCAGTATGAAACCAAAAGATCAACATATAAATTATTTAATATAGTCTTTTCTAATTGTTTCATTTTCAAGTATTTTCTGACAGTCCAAATTTATGTACATAAAGTTATTAATGCATTTATTTGCATGTATAATAGATACAAATTAACAAATATGGGTTGTTTCTAAGTAAAGTATTAAGTATAAGATTGCCACTTTAAGTTGTTTTCTGCCTTCCCATATATTAGGGTTTTTTTTTCAATGTTTTGCTAACAATAAGAAGAAACCTATTTGTTTGTTTTCCTGTTTTGGTAGTGTAGAGGTAGATGTCACAAATCATATTTTATTTCTGTAGTATAGTTTTGTTAGAACAAAAGTAGATACAATTTCAAAACAGCCAAATTAACATAATTATATATAATTGCATTTCAGTAAAACTTTGGGTAGCAAAAAGCGTGATATGCATGGACCAATTTCTACACTGCAAAGTTTTCATTGTAAATGTTCCAGAGAATCAATGCTCCAAAACAAAGCAATTTCACCTAAAAGAATAGTCTTCTATTTCTAAACTACAAGTTAGACTGATGTGCTATAGATTTTCAATTGGAAGTCATAACCTAAATCAAAATCTTAGCTCATTAAGTAATAAAGTCTCTAAGATGTTGTATGAACCTTTGCTGATTTTAACACAACAGTTTTCCATGGCTGTCCTGTAAAAAATAATAGTATTTG
Organism: Myanophis thanlyinensis; assembly: GCA_017656035.1. Classification (NCBI taxonomy): domain Eukaryota; kingdom Metazoa; phylum Chordata; class Lepidosauria; order Squamata; family Homalopsidae; genus Myanophis; species Myanophis thanlyinensis. Next base: position 27,709 of record JAEANM010000751.1, read on the forward strand.
TTGTAGTGGTTATTATTATTATTAGTCACACTTTGTAATACCTTCAGTGTATTGTCTGGGGCATAGCTTGAATAATCAAGAATGTTTCGGAGAGCAGTACAAAACATTGAAAAAAGATAGTTGCCAGTGCAAATGAATTACTTCTCCTCAAATCATTAAAACAGATATACCCTCTAGAAAGTTGATGCTACAGCTTTGAAGACTGTCCCTCGTTATCTATGTATGCATACAATTGCTCAGTGCTTAGTTACATTGGCACACCCAGAAGAAATTGGGTTTGTCCACACATGGCCACATGCATACACATACATAAATACATACATAGACAACATGAGAGCACACAACTGCTAACATACTTTGTAATTCAGTGCTTGTATATGCTTTGCATAGTTCTACTGTTTAGATCAAGAACTCAGCATACTTTTGAAAATTTCCAACAATTTCCAGCATTAGTTGTTTTCATTTTTTTCAGGGTTAAGAAACATTCTCCAACAATTTTTCAAGAACAGGACTAATCTAGTCACCGGGGTTGCAAGTCTATGACTTCCCAAGCCTAGATAAATAGAGAGGGTTGCATCAGGAAGGGCATCTGGCATAAAAACATGACAAATCTAAATATGCAAATCAACAATGCTAATTTTATACCAGATCAGTTGCGCCCTGGGTTAACAATGACTGCCACCAGTGCTGTTGACCTACAGGGAGCTGGTGGAAATTGGACTACTGTTGGTCAAAGAAGAAGAGGAGGCAGAAGGATTCATAGACAGAGAGAGAAGAGGAAAGGCAGGAGTATAGATCTGAAAATAGGGACTCTTAACATTGGCACAATGATAGGGAAATGTAGAGAGCTGGTACACATGATGGAGAGAAGGAAGGTAGATATACTATGTATGCAAGAGATCAGGTGGAAGGGTAGCAAAACGCGTAGTATTGGAGGCGCTTACAAACTGTTTTATTTTGGTGTGGATAGGAGGAGAAATGGGCTAGGAATGGTCCTGAAGGAGCTCATGATGAATTTTTTAGAGCTGAAATGAGTGTCAGACAGGGTAATCAGTTTGAAGTTGGAAATTGAAGGGGTAATGTTGAATGTAGTCAGTGGTTATGCTTCACAATTAGGGTGTGAGTTAGAAGAGAAGGAGAGATTCTGGAGTGAGTTAGATGAGGTGATGGAGAGTATTCCCAAAGGGGAGAGAGTGGTGATTAGGGCATAGTTCAACAGGCATAAGAGTGAGGGGAACAAAGGAGATGAGGAGGTGATGGGCAAGTTTGATGTTAAAGAAAGGAACCTAGAAGGACAGATGGTGGTGGACTTTGCTAAGAGGATGGAAATGGCTGTAGTTAACACCTATTTCCAGAAGAGGGTGGAACATAGAGTTACATATAAGAGTGGAGGTAGGAGTACACAGGTAGACTACATTCTATGTAGACAAGGCAATCTGAGAGAGATTAGTGACTGCAAAGTGGTAGTAGGAGAGAGTGTAGCCAGACAGCATTGGATAGTGGTATGTAGGATGACCCTGACAATCCGGATGAAGAGGAAAGGAAAAATAGAGAAGAATACCAAGTGGTGGAAGTTGCAAAAGGAAGAATGTTGTGAGAAATTCAGACAGAAGTTGAGACAGGCTTTGGGTGATCAGAAAGAACTCTCAGATGACTGGGAAACTACAGCAAAAGTGATCAGGGAGACAAATAGCAAGGTGCTAGATGTGTCATCTGGAAGGAGGAAAGAAGATAAGGAAACATAGTGGTGGCCAAACAGAAAGCATTTGAGGAGTTGTATGCCAGGTTAGACACAAGGGAAGGTGAGAAGGACTTTTACAGATTAGCAAGGCAGAGAGATAGAGATGGGAAGGATATGCAACAGATAAGGGTGATTAAAGATAGTGGTGGAAAAGTCTAACAAGTGAGGAGAGTGTGTAGAGAAGATGAAAGGAGTATTTTGAGGAACTGATGAATGAGGAAAATGAGAGGGGAAGAAGAGGGGAAGAGGTGAATATTGTAGAGCAGGAAGTAGCAAAAATTAGAAAGGATGAGGTGAGGAAGGCTCTGAGGAGAATGAAGAGTGGAAAAGCTGTTGGTCTGGATGACATACCTGTGGAGGGGTGGAAGTGTTTAGGAGAGACTGCAGTAGAGTTTCTATCTAGTTTGTTCAACAGGATTTTAGAAAGTGAGAAGATGCCTGAGGAATGGAGAAGTGTTCTATGGTCAATTTTTAAGAACAAGGGTGATGTGCAGAGTTGTAGTAACTACAGAGGTATAAAGTTGATGAGCCACACAATGAAGCTATGGGAAATAGTAGTGGAAGCTAGACTAAGAAAGGAAGTGGATATCTGTGAGAAGTAGTATGGCTTCATGCCCAGAAAGAGCACTACAGATGCAATTTATGCCCTGAGAATGTTAATGGAGAAGTATAGAGATCTCAGAAGGAGCTGCATTGTGTCTTTGTGGTTTTAGAGAAAGTGTATGACAGAGTGCTGGGAGAGGAGCTATGGTACTGTATGAGGATGTCAGGAGTGGCAGAGAAGTATGTCAGAGTAGTTCAGGATATGTATGAGAGAAGTACAACAGTAGTGAGATGCTCTGTAGGTCAGACAGAGGATTTCAAAGTGGAGTTGGGGCTACATCAAGAATCAGCTCTGAGTCCATTCTTGTTTGCTATGGTGATGGACAGGTTGACAGATGAGGTCAGATAGGAATCCCCATGGACAATGATGTTTGTGGATGACATTGTGATCTGTAGTGAGAGCAGAGAGCAGGTGGAGGAACACTTGGAAAGGTGGAGGTATGCTCTGGAAAGAAGAGGAATGAAGGTCAGTCGTAGTAGGACAGAATACATGTGTGAATGAGAGGGAGGGAAGTGGAACAGTGACATTACAGGGGGGTGAGGTCAAGAAGGTGCAGGAGTTTAAGTATTTGGGGTCAACAGTCCAGTGTGATGGGTAGTGTGGAAAAGAGGTGAAGACACGAGTGCAGGCAGGTTGGAATGGATGGAGAAAGGTGTTAGGAGTATTGTGTGACAGAAGAGTGTCAGCAAGAATCAAAGGAAAGGTGTACAAGACAGTAGTGAGACCAGCTATGCTGTATTATTTAGAGACTGTAGCAGTGAAGAAAAGACAAGAGGCAGAGATGGAGGTAGCAGAGATGAGGATGTTGAGGCTCTCTTTAGCAGGGACCAGGATGGACAGGATTAGGAATGAGCACATCAGAGAGACAGCTCAGGTCGGCTGTTTTGGGGACAAGGTCAGAGAGGCCAGATTGAGATGGTTTGGGCATGTGCAGAGGAGGGAGAGGGGTTATATTGGTAAAAGGATGTTGGAAATGCTCAAGAGGAAGGCCAAAGGGAGATATATGGATGTGCTAAAAGAAGACATGAAGGTGATTGGGGTGAGAGTGGAGGATGCCGAGGATAGAATTGGGTGGATGCAATTGATTTGCTGTGGAAACCAGTGGTGGAAGTCAAATTTTTTTACTACAGGTTCTGTGGGTGTGGCTTGGTGGGCGTGGTGGTGGATCATGTGACCGGGTGGGCAGTTTCTGTAAGCAGGGAAATAAAGATTAGGTTAGAAAGAACACCAGAATGTTTTTTTCCTGCCTTCCTTACAGGATTAACCTTGTAAAGTGGAAAAAAAAACAAAACGAGATTTCTTCTAACAACTGGTTCTCCGAACTGCTTAGAAAATTTAGTTGTGAACTTGCTAGAACCTGCTGAACTTCACCTCTGGTGGCGACCCCTAACGGGAACAGCCAAAAGAAGAAAAAGGACTTATCCTTGAAAAGAGACAACTAGTTTCCTTATAATATTTTCCTTGGATAATTGAAGTATGGCAATTTTTTTCAAGGAAGTTGTGGTGACCTGAAGCTAGCTCTATAGTGACTGGAGTTGATGAGTATGATAGAATGAGAAGTTGGCAAATGGACTGGCTTCTTGAATTTCCTCTCCAGATAAAGAGAGGATTCAGGATTGCCCAGAGATTAGCTTCCCTGAAGACACCATAAAACAGGATTGCCAGTGGTTTAGAGCACTGACAGCAGACAGAATTGTCACATTTACCTAAGCCATGCTTTTCAAAAGCATTCAAAAGGACAATAGATCCACATATTTCATTTCTTAATATCCTTTAGAAATTGCTTGTTCACTGCTTGTTGGATATTAAGGACCTGTATATTGGCAAGTTTTATTACCTCGGGTAAGTCTCCTTCAATCCTCTGTGAAATACATTTTATGCAGGTTTAAGGATTTGAAAAACATATTTTTAATAATAGCAAATGGTGATTAAAACATTGACTTTGGAAAGTTACAAACTAAGGACTACAATTTGAAATAAGATTTTGAAACCAATTCCAAGAATCATTCCTGCAGGAAAATAAATAACGTTTTGAAATCAAGTATAAGAAATCTTCCTGTGGAAAAGTGTTGATCAGAAAAATAAGTGACAAGATGGAACTTTAAAAGTTGAACACTAGAGGAAAGCAGTAAAAATTAAAAGATTATAATTAAATAGACCCATTAATACAAAATACAACAAATTACTCTAATGGATCAAATTTAAGAATATTTGGGATTAATTTACTTAGAACTTACTTTTAAGATGGTCTGTTATTAACAAGACTGCTATTGAGGCTGATTGGAATGTGTATTTAAAAATTACTGATTAAAAGAATGATATAGATAAAGATGGTTTACTGGATATACAGGTGAAACCAGATGTCTTAACAATTAAAAGAGATATGCAAATAACAAATCAGAAGAGTGATTTGGACATTTTTTTTCATTTTACATTTCATTTTGCAAAAGAGGTATTAAAGTTTTAAAGACTTTCTGAGGGGGGCGTGGTTATGGTCGTGGTGGTGTGAGAACGTCTTCTCCACTTCTTAGGGCACTTTAAGGAAGATAAACAAGG